>PVJA010039193.1:0-19296 GCA_004027025.1 Myocastor coypus | reverse complement strand
TTTTTTGTCTTTTTGAGGCAGGGTCTCACTATGCGGTTGAGGCTGGCCTTGAGCTCACTTTTGTAGCCCAGGCTGGTCTCGAACTCGCACCGATCCTCCTGCCTCAGCCTCCCAAGTGCTGGGATTACAGGCGTGAGCCACCATGCCCAGCTAATACATTCCAGTTTAAAAAAAAAAAAAAGAAAAAAATTATTTCAGAGTTTTCTCAGTTTTTTTTTTTTTTTTTTTTTGGTCTTTTTGAGACAGGCTCTCCCTATGCAGTTGAGGCTGGCCTTGAGCTCACTTTTGTAGCCCAGGCTAGTCTCGAACTTGCACCAATCCTCCTGCCTCAGCCTCCCGAGTGCTGGGATTACAGGTGTGAGCCACCATGCCCGGCTTCTCAGATATTTTTGCAGGTTTTAAAAAACTCATTAAAAATGTTGCGTCTGATGGCACATGCCTGTAATTTCAGCAGTGGAGAGGCTGAGGCAGGAGGATTGCTGTAAATTCAAGGCCAGCCTGAGTTACAAAGTGAGTTCAGGGCCAGCCTGAACTATATAGAGAAACCTTGTCTCAAAAAGACCTCCCACACACACCACAAGAAAAGTCATTAATCATGAGTACTTGTCCATTGCTATTTTTTGTATTAGTACTCTTTTTTTTTTTTTGTCCTTTTGAGACAGGTCTCGCTATGCAGTTCAGGCTGGCCTTGAGCTTACTTTTGTTTATTTTATTTTATTTTATTTTATTTTTTTTCTTGTTTCAGAACCTTTATTTGTTTATTCACTCATTTTATGGCCGGCTCAGCCCACCCCGAGGGCAGGGCTGGTGCAGCATGTGGTGCCGGGGATCGAACCATGGTCCCTGAAGGTGCCCAATCTTTCCCAAGCAGGCGGTTTAGACCACTGAGCCATCCCGCCGGGCCTCTTGAGCTTACTTTTGTAGTCCAGGCTGACCTCGAACTCATATTGATCCTCCTGCCTCAGCCTCCCAAGTGCTGGGTGTATTAGTATTCTTACTAAGGTCTGATTTATTTCTGTACACTTTATCCATTTAGAGTTAGTGTTTGTTAGTATATAAGTAATTAGCCATCACAATAATTAATTTTAGGGCATTTTTCATCATTCCAGAAAGGAATCTTGTACTAAATGGCAATCATTCCCTTCTTTTCCCAGCAACTCAAAGGTTTAGACAATGACTTACCTACTATCTTTTTATAGATTTGCTTATTCTGAGTCTTTCATATAAACAGAATCATACAATTTGTGTTCTTTTGTGTCTTAGTATAATGTTTTTAAAGGTTGATACATGTTTTGGTGTATATCAGTACTTCATCCCTTTTCATTGTCAAATACTTCATTGTATGAATATTCATTAATTGGTAGATATTTACATTGCTTTTACTTTATGGATATTATAAATAAAGCTGTGATAAATAATGCTATGAACATTTGTGCACATTTTTGTGAGAATGTGTTTTCACTTTTTTTATATATATTTCATCTAGGAATGGAATTGTTGCTAAGTCATATGTATTCATATTGAGAATTTCTAGGAATACCAAATTATTTTTTGAAGCAGATGCTAATTTGTATTTCCCCAAACACTATATGAGGATTCTAATTTCTCTACCTCTTTGCCAATGTCTGTTGCCAATTCTTTTGGTTATGGTCATCTTTTTTTTTTTTTTTGTCTTTTTGAGACAGAGTCTCATTATGCAGTTCAGGCTGGTCTTGAGCTCACTTTTGTAGCCCAGGCTGGTCTCATACTTGCGCTGATCCTCCTGCCTCAGCCTCCCAAGTGCTGGGATTACAGGCATGTGCCACCAGGCCCAATGGTTATGGTCATCTTTATGGGTATGAAGTAGTAGTTTGCTGTGGTCTTGACTTTTCTCTGATATTGAACATCAGAAATGTTGCTAATGATGTTGAACATTTTCATACACTTATTGGCTTTAATTTTTTTGGTGAAATAAATCCATGAATCCTTTTGCTTGTTATTAATATATCCTTTTGTCCTTTTAATCTTTCATACTGTGTACCACTTACAGATTAATATTTTTAATATACCATCTGATATGATGTATTCTTGTTAAAAAACTTTCAGTGCTTTTGACTATGGTATAGAACATTTTAGCCTCAACTAAGACTTTTTGCAGTTTTTGTCTATGTAATCTCTTTGTTTTTGTTTTTGTTTTTGTTTTTGTCTTTTTGAGACAGGGTCTCACTATGCAGTTCAGGCTGGTCTTGAGCTCACTTTTGTAGCCCAGGCTTGTCTCAAAACTCACAGCGATCCTCCTGCCTCAGCCTCCCGAGTGCTGGGATTAAAGGCATGCGCCACCACGCCCAGCCCTATGTGATCTCTTTGGAGCTATTTATATTTTATAATATTGCCAGAGTAAGTCACTAGATTTTCTTTAGACATGCATGTACCTGTATTTATATTACACAGTAAAACTCCTGACCTTGTCCCTTTAGTTTATTAGCATTTGACTGTGAAAAATTTTCATCCACAGCATGTTATTTTAGTTTTTACTGTACTTGATTTAAATCTTCTCATTTGTTTTAATGCAGCAAAGTATTTTTAACTTCACAAATATTAGTTTTATACCTGTAATATATTTTAATTGATTTGGTTACATATTTATTTTTTCTCTGTTGGAGACAGGGTCTCACTATGCAGCCCAGGCTGTCCTTGAACTCACAGTGATCCATCCACCTGACTCAACCTCCCAAGTTGAGGTTTATAGGTGTGCCTGGCTCTGTATAGTGTATTTTAATTAGTAATAACCAAGTCTCTTAAAATATTTTTTATTTTAGAAAAGACTTCCAAAAAATGCATACCTATAATCTCAGCACTCTGGGACACTACAACAGGAAGATCATAACTTGAAGCTCCGCCTGGGTAACTTAGAAGCTTACTGAGACCCTATCTCAAAATTTAAAATAAAATGAAACACCCCAGGGATGTAGCTCAGTGTGAAGATCCTGAGATTACATCCCAGTTAAAAACCCTTGTACCCCTAAATCTTAAAGCATCCTGAGCAAAAAGAACAACACCTAATTTCACATTATACTACAAAGCCATAATAACAATACTGGGATGGATACAGATGAACCCATATACCCTCAGCAATTTGATTTAAAAATTTTTTATTTTATTTTACGTATTTTAGTACAGAGTCTATAGGATCTTACTACTCCTGTTTTCAGCCTCCTAAGCACTGAGATTACAGGCATGTGCCACCACACTCAGTCTCATTTGCCATCTCAGAGCACCCTGGGGGCACGGCTGGTATAGCATGTCAAGGTTCAAACCCTGGTCCCCATGCCTGCCTAAGCAGACGCTTTATTCTGCTGAGCTATCTGGCTGGCTCAGCAATTTGAGTTTTGACAGAGGTCCAAATTTTTAATTTTGGTGTAACGATGGCCTCTTGGACAAAATGCCCTACAAAAGTCATATCCAGATGTAGTGTCTGAAATCTCTTTCTCACTCTGTTAAAATCAAATGAAAATGAATCAAAGATCAAGATGCAAGAGTGGAAAGTTTAAAACTGTTACAAGAATGTCTGTGAGAAATACTTGAATCTGTAAGTGTAGGCAGAGAAAATTCCTGAGTAGGACCTCAGTAGCAAAGGAAGTAATAAGAACAGCAAATAGAATTACTTCAAATTAAATTTTCCTCACTGTGAAAGAAATGATCAACAGTGAAAAAGGAGAGCAAGTTTAAGTCCAAAGGGCATATGATGGAGAATTAGAAAGATCAGAGCTGAAATTAATGGAGACAAAACAGTTTTTAAAAATCAGTGAACTATCCGATGATGAAAATATGTAATACAACCATTGGTAAATTTAAAATAAATAAATATTTTGAATAAAAAACAATAAATAAAATATTAATCAGAAAAGTAAAAAAAAAAAAAAAATCAGTGAACTTGGGCTGAGAAGATAGCTTGGCGGTTTAAGCACCTGCCTGGCAAGCACAGGTCCTTATTTTGATCCTGGTACTGTATGCCATACCGGCCCCAAAACCAGGTGTGGAAGTGCATGCCTGTAGTCCTAGTGCCAGGGAGGCTGAGACAGGAGGATCACTATAAGTCCAAACTGTGTAGCAAGACCCTGTATGAAAAAAGAAAAAAATTACTGAAGAGTACATTGAAAGAGTAGATAAAATGGACAAATTCTTAGTCAACCTTATTCAAAAAAGGAAATAAAAGATCTCAATCCATGTGATTAGTAATGAAAAGGGCAGAATCACATGAGACCCTGCAGAAAATCCAGAAGTTTATCAATACCTACTTTGAGAACTGGTACTCCAATTTCTTCTGAAACTCAAAAGAGATGGATAGAATCTTAGATACATATGAATTACCAAAGGTGAATCCAAAAGATAATTGTGAGCCGGGCATGGTGGCATACGCCTGTAATCACTTGGGAGGCTGAGGCAAGAGGATTGATGTGAGTTTGAGACCAGCCTGGGAAGTGAGCTCAAGGCCAGCCTGAACTGTATAGTGAGACCCTGTCTCAAAAAAAAGATGTGTGTGTGTGCATGCGTGTGTGGGGGGGGTGTGTGGGTGGATGTGTGTGTGGGTACTGGGAGTCAATTTTAGGACCTTGCACTTGCTAGGCAAGTGCTGTAGCACTAAACTATATTCCCAGCCTGATACTGGAATTCTAAATAACTCATATCAGTGAATTTGAAGGAGCAATTTTAAAACTATCAAGGAAGAAAGGCTAACATCCTGACTTAGTCACTACTAAATTCTAGAACTTTAGAGAACTAATGCCATTACTCTTCAAACTCTTTAATGAAATTTATTTTATTTTTTGTGGCCAGCTCAGCCTGCCATGGAGGTGAGGCTGGTGCAGTATGTGGTGCTGGGGATTGAACCATGGTCCCTGCCCTTGCCTAAGCTTGCCTAAGTAGTACTTAAGACTGCTGAGCTGTCTCCCTGACCTATTTAATGAAATTTAAAGGAAAGCAATATTCGCAGATTCATTCCTAGAAGCAGTCATTATCCTGATATCAAAACCAGAGAAAGAAAAACCAAAATAGAGAAAAGATCCAACTGGGAAAGAGAGCTACACCCTAATCTCTTTAATAAACACAGATGCAGTGGTGCTTAGTAAGGTCACAGAATGCAGATGGCCAGGGAGATAGCTCAGTAGAATAAGCACTTGTCTGGCAAAACGTCCGCAATCCCTGGTACTGGGAAAAAAATGCAGAAAATGATCAAAAAATATTTTGTACTGTGATGAAGAAGAATTCCTTCCAGGGATGCAGAGATGGTGTAACATATCAAATCAACAAATATAATACACCACATTAACAGAATCAAGGACAAAAACCATATGTTCATATCAAAAGATGCAGAAAAAGCATTTGACAAAGTGTAACACTCATTAATGATCAAAACTATAGAAATTTAGGCCTTTTTTTTTTTTTTTAAGACAAGATCTCTGTATGTAGCTTAGCCTGGCATTTAACCCACTACAGAGCCCAGTGTGCTCTTAAACTCATGGCAATCCTCCTGCCTCAGCCTTCTCTGAGTGCTGGGATTACAGGTACGTCACCACATACAATTAGAAGTTTCTTTATATCTGATGAAAACCACCTATGACAAACCAACAGCTGGCATCATACTAAATGGTTAAAAACTGAAAACTTGCACTCTAAAATCATAAGACAGGGCCCGGTGGGATGGTTCAGTGGTCTAAAGTGCCTGCTTGGGAAAGCTTGGGCGGCTTCAGGGACCGCGGCTCGATCCCCGGCACCACATGCTGCGCCAGGCCTGCCCTCGGGGTGGGCTGGGCCGGCCATAAAAATGAGTGAGTAAACAAATAAAGGTTCTGAAACAAGAAAAAAAATTTTTTTTAAATAAAATAAAATAAAATCACAAGACAGCGATGCCCACTATAACCACTACTGTTCAGTATAGTTCGGGAAACATTAGCCAGAGCAGTTAGACAAGGGAAGGCAACAAAAGGAATCCAGACAGGAAAAGAAAAACAAATTATTATTTGCTATGATACTATACATAGAAGACCCCCAAAATTCATCCAAAGACACCTAGAATTAATAGCCAAATATGGCACTGGAGCAGGTTACAAACTCAACCCTTGCAAGTCAGTAGCATTCCTGTACATGAATAACAAGTTCACTGAGAAATTAGGGAATTTTCCCTTTTACAGTAGCATCAAGAAAATACTTAGGAATTAACCTAACCAGGAAGATGAAAGGTCTCTACCGTGAAAACTATAGTACTCTGGAAAGGAGATATAGATATCAGAAAATGGAAAGATATTCTTCCTGGATAAGCATAACCAATATAATGAAAATGGCCATACTTTTAAAACTATTATATAGACAAGTCAGCCTAATTGAAGTACCAACACACAGAATACCTATAATATATAGAATATCTCACAGATTTAAGAAACACAATTTAAAAATTCATGTGGAACCTGAAGAGACTTATAATAGCTAAAGGAAATCTGGGCAACAAGGGCAAGGAATGAGGAAATGACAATCCCTGATTAGATGTTGTACTACAGGTACCATGATAGAAACCTACCCTGTACAGGGAAAAATATTTTTATTCACTGGAACAGGTTAGAATATGCAGGAAAAAACCAGGCACACTCAGTTTTTTTTTTTTTTTTTTTTTTTTTTTGTCTTTTTGAGACAGGGTCTGGCTATGCAGTTGAGGCTGGTCCTGAGCTCACTTTTGTAGCCCAGGCTGGCCTCGAACTCGCACCGATCCTCCTGCCTCAGCCTCCTGAGTGCTGGGATTACAGGGTGCGCCACCACGCCCGGCTCACTCAGTTATCTTTGACAAAGGGATCAAATACCTAAACTGGAAAAAAGATAGCTCTTTAATAAGTGGGAAAATAGGCTTTGCACATGCTGGAAATTTAATTTAGGTCTGTATCTCTCACCATACACTAAAATTGAAGTAGATTAAGGTTATAAACATTAAAATAGAAACACCAAGTAGGTAAAGACTATGAACAAAACCCCAATCACAGAGGGAAAATTTTTTTTTTTTTTTTTTTTAAACATAGTCCTGCGATGTAATTCAGGCTGGCCATTAATTCAATAATTAACTGAGGCTCAATTCATACTCACATCTGTCCCCCTGCCTCTTCCCAAGTGCTGGGCCTACAGGGATGTACCACCATGTCTGACTCCACACAGGAAATAGTACAAAAATCAACAACTGTATGATAACATCAAATTAAAAAGCTTTTGCACAGTAATAGAAACCATCAGAGTGAAGAGAGAACTCACACTGTGAAGAAAAATATTTGTCAACTCTTCCTTATTCAAAAGATTAATATCTAGAATATATAAAGACACCCTCCACCCAAAATAATGACCCAGTCAAAAAGTGGGCACTTGAAATGAATTGACAATTCTCAGTTGAGGAAGTACAAACAACAAACAAATATATGAAAAAATGCACAATGTCCTGGTCATTCAAGAAATGTAAACTAAGATTGGCAAGATGGCTCAGCGGTCTAAAAGTGCCTGCTTAGGCAAGCTTAGGCAACCGCAGGGACCACGGTTTGATCCCCAGCACCATATGCTGTGCCAGCCATTAAAAAAAAAAAAAAAAAAAAATTGCAAACTAATACAATACTGAGATTCCATCTCTAAAAAGAATGATTATCATGAAGAAATCAACCAATAACAAATCATGTTAAGGTGCTGGGGGAAAATTAACCCTTCACTATTGTTGTTAGGAATGTACGTTGTCAGTACCATTATGGAAATCAGCATGGAGATTCCTTGATAAACTAAAACTAGAGGTTCAGTCTGACTCAACTGAGCCTCTAGGTATCTTTCCTAAAGAGTTAAAAGCATCATACTTCAATGACTGTGTACACCCACATTTATAGCAGCATAGTGTGTGGTAGCTAAGTCTTTGAAACAGCCCATATGCCTATCAATAGATAAACTGGTAAATTATGGTATTCATGTATAGTATAATACTTTGATGCTGTAAAGTAGGCTAAAGTTGTCATTTGTATGTAAAGGCATCTCTAGTCGATAGTTTTTAGTGAAATTAGATATATTTTATAAATATTGCATTGTTTTTCTCTTGTGAGAAAGCCGGAGAGTAAGGATGAATACAGTGTAGATGTGGGAAGTAGGAAACATATCCAAATACAAAATGGACAGGGAAGGAGAAAGGAAAGGAAAGGAAAAGAAGGGAAGCGGAGTGGGGGAAGGAGGGACAGAGGGAGGGAGGGAGGGAGGGAGGGAGGGAGGGAGGGAGGAAAGAGAAAAAAATGAAAGAAAAAAACGGAAACAAAGCTTTTCTGAATGAGAGAGGAACAAGGGTTGAAAGGTGGGAAGGAGAATGGAACCAAAAGAATCAATATATAATATGTATAGGTACAGATTTCTTAAGATGAATGTGAACACTATGTATGACAGATATGTACTAATAAAGTTTTTTAAAAATGCAAAAAGAAATGCTGACAGGATACAGGGAAAAAGAAAGGTAATGTATGGAGGCAATGTATATTCATACGGTAGTGGTATATGTATACCGGCTTCAGTTGCAGTACAAGTCACAAGAACTAAACTGCGAAAATGGTCTAGATAAGTGGATAAGCAAAATATGATGTAACAATATAAAGTTGTTAATATCTGAGTAGATTAAAAGTGTGATTTATACTTACATAATAGGGTATTATTCAGTCACAAAGAAGAATGTTGTTTGCAGGGAAAGGAGGGGATTGGAAATCCATCATGTTAAGCAAAATAAATTAACTCAGCAAGTTAAGCATCACATGTTTTCTCTAATACCAGCAATCTTTTAAGAAGTGATAGGAAACTACAGTATAGACTGTTGAAGATGAGTGGGGGGAAATTGATAATGGAGATGAAAATAATAAAATTATATTCCTGGGCCATTACACCAAAACAAATCTCATTTTGTAAATTACTAATATGCACTAATTTAAAAAAAGAATAGTGCTCATACAGAAAACAAGATTACAAGTGACTGTTTCCCCAAAATGTCATGTTGAGTAAAATAAACTAAATCTAAGATAATTATCCTTTAAGAGGTCCAGAAGAGTGTCACTTAGAGATGAGGAGGGGAAGAAAAGTTCTTCCTCAGAGACTTCCTTATTAACAAGTCATATTCTGTCACATTAGCCTGCTTTCTTCCAAGGATTGGTCTCTAACATAGAATGTGATCTTGAAGGCTGTGGTCATTTATATACTGTTACTGATTTGTTCATAAAATTTAGGGCACTGACACATGACAGTATTGGTTGTCCAAGTACTTTTTAACATACCTGAATTCTGGATCTATTATCACTAACAGTGGGAATCTTTTGATTTTTGTGTGTGGTTTAAGGAAGCTCTTTGTTTACATTTTGTCCCAATCTAGTAAAAGAAGTCATAAATAAAATAAGATTTGGGGCTCAGGAGATAGCTTAGTAGAATAATTGCTTGCCTCATAAAAGGGCCTGCGTTCAATCCGTGGTTCCACAAAAATAAATAAATAAAGAAATAAATTATATATATATAAAAACATTGGGAAACATATTAGGCATATTTGCTTCTCAGCCAAAATCTTTGGAAGCCTTTGGAAAATAATTGATTCAAGTACTTAACATCTCAAACACTAGAATGTGTGTATTTTTATTTTACATAGTCATCTCAGCAAAACTTAAAGAAAATAAAAAGAATTGGTTTGGACCAAGTCCTTATGTGGAAGTGACAGTGGATGGACAGTCAAAGAAGACAGAAAAATGCAATAATACGAATAGCCCCAAATGGAAGCAGCCACTTACGGTGTAAGTTTGATAATATTTCTAGAATAATATTTTGTTTAATAGATGTAGCTGTAATGCACTGTTACTTTGCCTGTCTGTCTTTTCTTTCACCTTTCCCTCACCTCTTCCTAGAACTCTTCTCTGATTTTTTATTAATTTTTCTTTATTTTCCTTGCTGTATTTTGAGTGTCTCTTTTGTTACCCTCCCCAGTTTAGCTG
Organism: Myocastor coypus; assembly: GCA_004027025.1. Taxonomy (NCBI): domain Eukaryota; kingdom Metazoa; phylum Chordata; class Mammalia; order Rodentia; family Myocastoridae; genus Myocastor; species Myocastor coypus. The sequence continues at coordinate 9,301 of PVJA010039193.1, read as the reverse complement.
GTGATTAAGACTATTAAGTGGAGAGCATGCAGTCATGGCCCTAGAAAGATTTAGAGCAGCCCTGTTCTTAATTTGGGATTTAATAAAGGAGTTATGAATAGCATACTTTATTTTTTAATTTAATAATCCCGGAACTCAGGAAGTAGAGGCACAAGGATCACTACAATATAAGATCGAGGACAGTCTGGACTACGTAGTGAGCTCAAGGTTATCCTGAACTACATAGTAAGGAGCAAGACCCTGTCGAGGATGTAGGGTTCCTTGTGTTTTTAAATTATAATGCCACTACAACTCAACAGATCTTTTATTTTATTTTTTTATTTTTTAAAAAATTTATTTATTTATTTATTGTTTCAGAATTTATTTTTTCTTTGTTTATTCACTCATTTTCATGGCCGGCTCAGCCCGCCCCAAAGGCAGGGCTGGCGCAGCATGTGGTGCTGGGGATCGAACCGCAGTCCCTGAAGCCGCCCAAGCTTCCCCAAGCAGGCGCTTTAGACCACTGAGCCATCCCTCCGGGCCCAGATCTTTTATTTAAAAAAAAATAAAGTATACATTTATTCTGTAACTTTGTTTTAATCCTGACAGTTGTATCATGATTATCTTACTGAGTACATACAGATCTAATATAGTTACATAAAATTAATTTGTCTCTTTTTACCCTCAGCCTCCCTCCCCTTTTTCTCTCCCACTGTTTTTTCTTCAGCAATCTGGATCAAACTCAAGGGCGCTCTGACACTGTGCTATAATCTAGGCCTCTATTTTGAAACAGTCTTGCTAAATCACCTAGGCTGCCCTCAAAGTTGTGATCCTTCTTAGTAATTGGGATTTTAGGCATGCCACTACAGGCAGCCACTTTTGGGAATATATTTTGTTTTTCTTTTTGAAACAAAGTCTTGCTATCTAATTGAGTTTGGCATGGAACTTACTCTGTATTCTATGCTAGCCTATAACTCAATGATGGTCTTCCTGCTACAGCCTCCTAAACCCCACGATTATAGGTATGCAGAATCACACCTAGCTATTCCCGTGGTAGTTCCTAATATAAATGGACTGTAATTTCTTGAAATTAGTTTCATGTTGATTGACTTGTCTGTCTGTCTGTCTCTGTTTCTGTCTGTCTCTGTGTCTCTGTGCCTCTCTGTCTTTGCCTGTCTCTCTGTCTCTGTCTCTCTCTCTTTCTCTTTCTTTTTTCTTTCTTTCTTGTACTGGGAATTGAGCATTGGGACCACTGAGCTGTATCCTAGCGCTTTTTTTAAAAAAAGTTTGAGACAGTCTACTTACATTGCCCAGATTGGCCTTGAAGTTGAGCTTTTTCTATCTTAGCCTCCTAGGTAGCTGGGATTCCAGTGATGTGTTACCATGCCATGCTGATTTTTAGTATTTCATGATATTATGCTGCTTGACTACTGCAGTGTACATCCATGTGCACATATTTTTATGGGCTGGTGTTTTTATCTGTACTGTGAATTTATAGAATTAAAGCAAGCTCATACTGCCAAAAAAAAAGAAAAAAGAAAAAAATTACAGCAAGCTCAGTTTCTATTACTTTTGACAAAGCCCAAATGCTCATATTATAAGATATTGAACACTCACTAAAGAGAATGATAGGTGAATTTTAACCACTTAACAGTTTATCCTAAGCATAACTTGGACAGCATGTTTATGTACTATCCTAAGAATTGTGTTATTTTATTTTTTAAATTTTTTTTATTTTTTATTTTATTTTATTTTATTTTATTTTTTTGAGACAGGGTCTTGCTATGCAGTTCAGGCTGGCCTTGAGCTCACTTTGGTAGCCCAGGCTGGTCTCGAACTTGCACAGATCCTCCTGCCTCAGCCTCCTGAGTGCTGGGATTACAGGCGTGCACCACCACGCCTGGCTGCATTGTGTTATTTTAAACAACTCACTAAATTAGATAAAATTGTCATATATTGCCTGTTGTATTATAAAAGTGGACAAAATATGTAATTTTTGATCATCCTATACTTAAATAATTGGATTAGTGACTAAGTTTTAAAATTAAAAGGAAGGGGGCCAGCGAGATAGTCCAGTGGTCTAAAGCGCCTGCTTAGGCAAGCTTAGGTAACCACAGGGTCCGCAGTTCCATCCCCAACACCACATGCTGCATCAGCCTCACCCCCAGGGCAGGCTGAGCCAGCTATAACAAACAAACAAATAAATAAAATTAAAAGGAAAAGCATATCAATTTCTGTAAGAAGGGGCTGGTGAAATAGTTCAGCAGTCTAAATCACCTGCTTAGGCAACTGCAGGGACCATGGTTCAATCCCTGGCACCACATGCTGCACCAGCCCCACACCCCCAGGACAGGCTGAGCCAGCCATAACATAAATAAATGAATAAAATTTTAAATAATTTATTTTTTATTTATTATTATTTTGTTCTTATTTCAGAACACTTGTTTGTTTACTCACTCATTTTCATGGCCGGCTCAGCCCACCCTGAGGGCAGGGCTGGCGCAGCATGTGGTGCCAGGGATCGAACCGTGGTACCTGAAGCTGCCCAAGCTTCCTCAAGCAGGTGCTTTATACCACTGAGCCATCCTGCCAGGCCATAAATGAATAAAATTTAAAACAAAAATTCTGCAAGCAGGCTCAGGGGCCAGGGTTTCAATATTTGGGCCTGCCATACTCCTTGCCCCTGGTGTATGCTCAGATGGCAATTGAGACTGAGGACTGGGCATCCAGGTGCACTCCTGTAATCCCAACTCTTGGGAGGCTGTGAACAAGTGGATCACTACAAGTCCGATCTAGTAATGAGACTCTGAACATCTGTAGACCCTTCCCTAAAAAGTACAAAAAAAAAAAGCATATCAATTTATCAAAGGATTGATATAAAGAGAGAGTATACCATACTAGATTTGGGGAGTAAATGTCAAAATAAAATTAATTGGCACATCAAATATAGCAAATACAGATATAATATACTTCATTACCTCATATTTTGAATTCTCTCTTTTTTTTTTGGTACTGGGAATTGAACTCAGGGCCTTGTGCTTGCCAGGCAGGCAAGCTGCCTGCTGAGCTATATCCCCAGCTGTATATTTGAATTTTTGAAGTTTTTTGCCTTAGAGAAATAAACCAGTGGCAAAAAAGAAATCTTATTTTTATTTTATTCTTTTAAGCATTTTTATTTTATTTTTTTCTTGTTTTCAGAACTTTTGTTTGTTTATGTATTTATTTTTATGGCTGGCTCAGCCTGCTCTGAGGGTAGGGCTGGCACAGCATGTGGTGCCAGGGATCGAACTGCAGTCTGTGCAGCACCTGCAGCCGCCTAAGCTTTCCTAAGCAGGCGCTTTAGACCACTGAGCCATCCTGCTGGGCCCCGAAATCTTATTTTTAAATGGTGAGATATTGAAATGTGTGAGCTCTTTTTTTCACACAACATATACTTGTGGATTGTTTCTATTCTTAATGAGAAAATGAATAGATAACAGTCGTGTCTTTAACAAGAATATTTACATTTTAGAGGCATCTTGATGTGTTAGTGATTTTCTTTGACTAGTGGTGAGTTACAGCAAATTAATCAGACTTAAGCACCTTGAGGCTCATTTTCAGAATTATTCTGATATTTGTTATCTGTGTTTATTGCAACATAATTGTTTTTTAGGTTTTCTAGGTGTTTTTTTTTTTTTTTTTTTTTTGTGGCTGGCTCAGCACACCCTGAAGGTGGGGCTGGTGGGGCACGTGGTACTGGGGATCTAACTTTGGTCTCTGAGCTTGCCTCTGCTTCCCTAAGCAGGTGTTTAGACAGCTGAGCTATCTCACTGGGCCTAGGTTTTCTATTTTAATTCAGTCTAAATTAAAGACCATATAAAACTTTTTTATTTTTATTATTATTATTTTTACATATTTGGTACAGGGGCTCACTATGCAGCTTGGACTTGTAGTGATCCTCTGATTTTAGCCTCCCCAACACTGGGATTACAAGCAGCAAAGGCATGTGCCAACACACCTGGTCTCTGTTGCTCAGCATGCCCAGGGGCAGGGCGGGCATGCCATACGGTGCTGGGGATGGAACCCCTGTACTTTTGCTTGCCTAAGCAGGTGCTTAATCATCTCAGCTATCTCACTGGTGCTTATAAAACTTATAAAGTGGAATTTAATAATAGATTCAGTACTCATTTCTTTGGAGCTATCAGTGCTCACTTGGTATGTACTATGAAACTCTGAGGCTGTTAATGCCATGCATACCTTATTAGCTTTTCACTCATTAGGAAAAAAAGTTAACTTTCTTAGTAGCCTTATGTGGTAGTGCTATTGGGAATCTGGAGCTCAAGTTCTCCTAAAGTTTTATTTATTTATTTATTTTTGTGGGACCAGGGTTCAAACTCATAACTTTGCATTTGCCAGGCAGGCACTTATGCCACAGAGCTATCTGCCTGGCCACTCTCCTAAAGTTTTAAATGTTGCACATAAGCCTGCAAAAATGTTTTTTGTTTGTTTGTTTATTTTATTTTATTTTATTTTTTTGCAACATGGCTTCCATTTCTGTGTAGCTGGCTATCTGTACTGGTCTTTAGAATTCAGATGAAGTAATTTAGTTAAAACCATTTTTGATGCTATACTGTGTATGCTTTCTCCCATATTATAAAAATAAAACTAAGTTAGGCATTGGTTACATCCTGTAAGTCCAGATGTTCAGGAGGCTGAGGTTGGAGGATCCTAAGTTTGATGCCAACATGGGCAATTTAATGAGTTCTTGTTCTAAAATAAAATTTTGAGAAAATTGCAACTCTGCTCAGTGATTCCTTGGTTCAGCTCCTAGTATGGATGAATAGGTGGAAAGAAGTAAGTTAAATTTATTTGCCCTTTATTTCATTCCTGTTGAGATTTGCTTGTTGATTTATATACAATGCTTTTTCTTGTGTCAGGGTTTCACTATGCATTTCAGATTCGCTTGAATTCACTTTGTAACCAAAGTTAGCTACAAACTTGAAGTGATCCTCCAGCCTCATTCTCCCAAGCACACTACCATGCTGGGCTAATGCTTTCTAGATATATACTTTTTAAAAAATTTTAGTAATGGTCTACAGGGTCTATAGGGTCTTACTATATAGATGAGATTTGTAGCGATCCATTTGTGTTCAGTCTCCAAGTGCAGGATTTACTGGCACACACCACCATACCCAGTCTCTATTGCTGTCTCAGCCCACCCTTGGGGCAGGGTGGGCACCGCAGAGGGGGAGAGGATCGAACCCCACCTGCTGCTTCTGTCTCAGCAGGTACTTCAATCCACTGAGCTATTTAGCTGGCACCTAATATAGACTTATTAAACTCTCTCGAAAGTAGCATTTTAGAATTTTGAAAAAAAAAGGAATGCACTGTACCCCTTTGACAATAAACTGTATATCACTGCATATGGGAGTAGAAATAAGATGGCAATGAGATTAGGTAGATTTCTAAATCAGAGTGTTACCCTCTCAAAATTGGTTTACATTTTGGTGAGAAAAATGTACAGATTCATACATTTTGGGAATTTGTCTTCACAGAATTAAACCATAAGACTGGTAGGTTATTAAGGGCTTCTATTTTTTTACTCTTTAACTCAAATAGTTTGTATATTTATGCAAATTAAAATTTCCTACTTTTCCTGTTTTTTTCATTTCTAGTATCGTTACCCCTGTGAGTAAATTACATTTTCGAGTGTGGAGTCACCAGACATTGAAATCTGATGTTTTGTTGGGAACTGCTGCATTAGATATTTATGAAACTTTAAAGTCAAACAATATGAAACGTATGTATGTAAGAGTAATAGAAATTGTGTTTTGCTCTGTGTGTGTGTGTGTTTTTTTTTTTTTTTTTTTAGTTTAGTTGTGTTTTTTTGGACTCTCTGTGTGTGTGTGTGTGTGTGTGTGTGTTGGTGGGGATTAAACCCAGAGCCTTGTCTTGGTCTTTGCTTTTGTGAACAAAATTACTGTGCCAGACATGTAGAATGATTTATGTTTATTATTTGACTAAATGTAAGTTTACTTGGTTATTGGATTAAGAAGGGAAAGAATCTTACCTATTTAAAGAAGTTTGAGTAACCTTGCTTTGGGTATTTAGTTTGGAGCTAACATTTTTAGTAAACATTTACTTCGTAAATAGTTATTAAGATAATATGTGGTCAATTATGGAACACCTAAAAAATTTAGAGCAAAGGAAAAAGAAAACAGTCACTTCAGAGACAAACGTAGTTCCTATTTTTACAGATTTAGGGGTGAAAGATATGAGTAGACTTTATTTTGTTATTTCAAATGTTTACTTTTACAGACTGGGGAGCTAGCTCAGTAGAATAAGTGCTTGCCTATCAAGCGCAAGGGCCTGAGTTCAATCCCTGGCTCTGAAAAAAAAAAAAAAAAAGTTGACTTTTACTGAGTTCTTTAGTTTTATCTTATATTTTTAAACTTTATATTTGAAGCAGGAGGATTAATGTGAGTTCAAGACCAGCCTGGGCTACAAAAGTGAGCTCAAGGGCAGCCTGAACTGCCCAGGGAGACCCTGTCTCAAAAGGACAAAAAAAAAAAAATCCTTTATGTTATGGCCAGCTCAGCCTGCCCAGGGGGTGGGGCTGGCACAGCATGTGGTGCTGGGGACTGAACCATGTTCCTTGTGGTTGCCTAAGCTTGGCTAAGCAGGTGCTTTAGACCATTGAGCTATCTCGCCAGCCCTGAATCCAGTAAGAGGGATATGGTTTTATTTGCTTATAACACTTGTAGTTTGCTTATTTTTAATAAATATGTGAAACTCTAAAATACAGTTATTTTTCCTAACCTTCAACTGTCTGAAACATATTTGAAAGAATTTTCTTTCTCATTTAGACTTAAGATAAAATCCGTTCTTAAAACTTTAACTGAGGGACAGCCATGTAGCTTAGTGGACTAAAGCACCTGCTTAGACAGAGCAGCAGGGTTTCGATCCCTGCTTTATCATACAAGCCCCACCCTCACCCCCAGGGCATGCTTGGGCATGGTGGTGCATGCCTGTAATTCCAGGCTGAAAACAGGAAGATCACTATGAGACCTGTAGACCATGTATAAAGTACATTTTAAAAAATCGATATATTCTAGATATATATGCTAAGGAATTTTTGTTGGTTTGCTGCTTCATTTTATACCAAAACTTTACAAAGGTGCAGTGAATATAAAAATTGAAATGATTGAGGTATTGAATAGTATACATTGGGGGATTTGATTTTCTTTTTAAAATACAATGTTTCGAATCAAAAGACCTCAAACCTTGAAGTACAGCAAAATAATTTTTATATATAAATGTGTGGTTTGTCTTGATATTAGATTTTTAAGTTATTGTGGATTAAAAGAGAAATGTGACCATTTTTTTCTGTAATGTTACTCTCTTTCAGTTGAAGAAGTGGTTGTGACTTTGCAGCTTATAGGTGACAAAGAGCCAACAGAGACAATAGGAGACTTATCAGTCTGTCTTGATGGGCTGCAATTAGAGGCAGAAATTGTTACTAATGGGGAAACCCCTTGTTCAGAAAGTGAGTGGTTACTTTTAAGCTCTTTCATGATTCTTTTCTCAATAGCCACTATAACATGTGCTATATGATTATTACTGTTCTTTTTCAGAAAAGAGACAATTTTATTTTCTTATTGAAAAAGACATTGATCACCCTAAACATTTTATTATGTTGTTCTACTCATAAAAATTATATTTTTGTAGAAGTTGAAAAGCTAAGGTAGATGCAGGGACTGGGGTTTGATCCTTGGTGTGCTGAAATAGTGATTAAGACTGGGTATGGTATTATGTGCCTATAATCCCAGTTCTCAGAAAGATGAGGCAAAAGGATCACTGAGTTTGAGGCCAACCTGAGCTACAAAGTGAGTTCAAGGTCAGTCTCAACTGCTTAGTGAAACTGTCTCAAAAAGAAGATTAAAGTAAAAAAAAGTGACTCATAGTTGGCCCTATGAAAAAGGGAACTGATTTTAAAGTTCTTATTCTGTATGGCAGTTAATATGGTTATCTTTGAGACCAAACCCCTGCCATTACCAATGGCATACATAATTTAGTTTTTATCTTTTGGCGGTACCAGGGATCAAACTTGGGACCTTACCCTTGCCATGCAAGTGCTTAGGCCACTGAGCTATCTCATATTGCTTGAGTTTAAATATGACTCTGAAGTTTTCTAGCACTGTGCCAGATAGCTAGTATAGGTTGAAGTCTATATGCCATTCTTCTTTCATTTCTGTGAACTATACTTACAGGGATCTTTTGTGTTACTGTAATGACAGAGCAAATTTGTTCATTTATTATGTGTATAATTTTATAGAAATTTTGCCTTCACAGTTTTTAAATTTAAAATTCCTGTTTATACATTTTTCTATGTGTGATCAGATTATTAAGTAACTTCTTAAAAAGCTAATAAAACTCTTTTTTTCATATTGTTTTTATTTAAGTTTGGGAGCACTATAACATTGGAAATATTGATGTTATAATATGGTCATTGTTTCAGTTAAGCATTTAGTCTTCATTTTTATAATTAAGTGTGTATGTGTGTATATATGTGTATATATATATCTTTTTCTTCTCCTTCTCCTCTTCCTTCTCCTCCTCCTCTTCCTCCTCCTCCTGCTCTTCTTCTTCCTCCTCCTGCTCTTCTTCCTCCTCCTCCTGTTCTTCCTCCTCCTCCTCCTCCTTCTCCTCCTTTTCCTCCTTTTTGTGGGGATGGTATTTGGGATCAAACTCAGGTGATTGCAAAGCACTTATGTCACTGAACTGTATTCCCAACCTAAATTGTATGTTGATTCAATGTGTGTTTAGAATATAAACCAACATAATGAAATGAGCATCCATGAAACTATCCTACAGTTTAAGAATTAGAATATTAAGAGTGTTATTGCATCCTCCTATAGTTTCCTGTCTGTATCACTTCCTTCTGCTGGGATAATCAGTATTCTGAATTTCAAATTTAGTATTCTCCTTGGACTTCAAAAAACTTCATCATGTGTGATCAATAGCATATTACTTGTATTTTTCCTGAACTTCGTAAAAATATCAATATTACTTTTTAGGACTTACCCATATTATAGTTTGGATCATTTAATTTTACTGTTGTGTAATAATCTATTGGGTACCTATGTATTAGAGCTTATCCACTTTTATTTTATTTTATTTATTTATTTATTTATTTATTTGGTGGGACTGGGGTTCAAACTCATGACCTTGCACTTGCCAGGCAGGCACTTGTGCCACGGAGCTATCTCCCCAGCCCCAGCTTATCCACTTTTGTATCAAAGGACATTTGGATTGTTTTCCTTTTTTTTTTTTTTTTTTTTTT
>PVJA010039192.1:0-19309 GCA_004027025.1 Myocastor coypus | reverse complement strand
AAGGGCTAGGGCCAAAATATTGGCTATCCTTATAGCCCTTCTTTTTCTCCAATTTTTGGTCTGTTAACTTACATTCTTAATCCTCCAGCAGAAAAGCTTTGTGATACTATTACTCTATAACATAGGTACTTGAGCTTATCATCACTGGCTTTCTGAGTATCAAATATCTTTGACTTAGCTTGGAAATGATATTTTCTGATTATCATTGATATTCTAATAACTTTCCATACAATGTGATATAAGCAGTTACACAATTTTGACACAGATATTTGGAAATTCAAGGAAATACAAAATTGTAGCCTGTCAAGAATATGGTATTTGGCCCAGTCTCTTATTTTCAAGTACTACTCTTGAGGGAATGACAGTAACTTGAGTTTACACTAGGAACAGTACATATCAAAAAGACAAGAGTGACATGTATTCCAAACATAGTTTTAGCGTCACTGGCGGCCCACTACAATTACAGAACATTTGACTGTGTGTGTATCTGCTTCCTCTTAGTCCAAAGAGAAATATATTCTTTTCCTTTTTTTTTTTTTCTTTTTTTTCTAAGCAACATCAATAGGGAGGTGGGTCATGCCCACACACTGTACTCTGTAGAACGACTGTGAGGACAATATGCAATATGTCAACTTTCAAAGAAAAGAAAGGCCTTTCAGCTGGAACCGCCATCTTCCAGTAATTTGTCAAAATGACTAACACAAAGGGCAAGAGAAAGGGGAACACGTTATATGTTCTCCAGGCCCTTTAGAAAACATGGGGTGGTTCCTTTGGCCACATACATGCGAATCTACAAAAAGGGTGACATTGTAGACATCAAGGGAATGGGTACTGTGCAAAAAGGAATGCCTCACAAATGTTACCATGGCAAAACAGGAAGAGTCTACAATGTTACCCAGCATGCTGTTGCCATTGTTGTAAACAAGCAAGTTAAGGGCAAAATACTTGCCAAGAGGATTAATGTACGTATTGAGCATATTAAACATTCAAAAAGTCGTGATAGCTTCCTGAAACATGTCAAGGAAAATGATCAGAAAAAGAAAGCCAAAGAGAAAGGTACTTGGGTTCAACTGAAGCGCCAGCCTGCCCCTCCCAGAGAAGCGCACTTTGTGAGGACCAATGGGAAGGAACCTGAGTTGTTGGAACCTGTTCCCTATGAATTCATGGCATAAACTGGGATGTAGTTCTGCCATTCACCACCTAATTGACAGCTTAAGTGTTCTAGATCCTGTATAAAAATAAAATTTCCCTGTGTTGTAAGGGTGATTTTCTTAGTTGAAGAGGTATGTGGTACCTTCTTACCTCAAACATATCTCAGCAGATTTTCACTGCAGTGAGTAATTGTGTCTGGTCTTTACTCTTCAGTGTTTTCTTGCTGAAAAGTATTGCTGAGGTATTGTGCAGGTATATACCCAAATATTTATAAAATATTTATATTGGCTTGAAGATCTTGCAAATCTCCATTGGGAAAAAATGTATCCAAATAAATGGAAGTCACTTAAGAAACAAATGTAAGTCCATTTCAGTTAAATAAATTGTTTAAAGCACCAAAAAAAAAAAAAAAAAAAAAAAAAAAAAAAAAAAAAAGAAAGAAAGAAAGAAAAGAAAGGGAAAAAGAAAAAGTAATGTTGATTTAGAAGGGTAAATGTTTAATTGTTTGATCAGTCTTATATACCTATATGTATTAATCTAAACTGATCTGATGATGAAAATATGTAATATAACCATTGTTAAATTTAAACAATAAAAAATATTTTTAAAATAATAATAAAATAAAAAATAAAAAATCTACTGAACAATGACATAATTGCACTGGGACACTTTAATAACTGATTGACACAAAGAGCTAGACAACAATGCAAAAAATTAGCAAAGAAAAAAAAACAGAATTAAATTAAACCTATGAAGACACGTACTTAATAAACTTTTATAGCGTTTTCCACCCAACAGCAACAGAATATACATTTTCCTCAGTTACACATGGGACATTCTCCAAAACAGATGATGTGCTAGCACATAGAACATGCTTAAGTAGGTACAAAGAAACTGAAATTATTTCATACATATTGTCTGACTATAGTGCAATGAAACTAGAAATTATTAACAAAAGAAATAGTGAGAACTCTATAAACACATGAAATCTAAATAATACCATCCTGAACAATCAATGGTTCCCACACGAAATTAAAGAATATTTATAAACAAACAAAAATGGAAATAGAACCTACTGGAACCAGTGTGATGCAATGAAAGTGGTCTTAAAAGGGAAATTTACAGCAATAAATTCTCACATCATGAAAACAGAATGAGCTCAAATAAATAATCTTATACTGCACCTCAAGCTCCTAGAAAAAAAGGGGAGTAAGTCAAGTTCAAAGCCCAAAGAAAGCAGGAAATTATACAGCTCATAGCAGAAATAAATGCAATGGGAATAAAAACAATGCAAAGGATTAATGAGTCAAAGAGTTTGTTCTTTGAAAGAATAAATAAAGTTGATAAACCTGTAGCCAACCTCATTTTAAAAAAGAAAAAAATCAAATTCATACAAACAGGAATAAAAAAGGTGAAATCACTATAGACCCTGTAGATATTCAGAAGATTGTCAATACTTATTTTCAAAATCTTTACTCTCAGAAAATGGAAAATACAGATGAAATGGATGGATTCCTAGATAGATACGAACTACCAAAATTGAATCAAAAGACAGAAAAATTCTGAGTAACCCAATATCAGTCAACGAAATTGAACACGTAGTCAAAACAACCACCTACCAAAAAAAAACAAAAAAACAAAAAAACAAAACCTCAGGTAGTGATGGATTCAAAGCTGAATCTACAAGAAATTTAGGGAGGACCTAGTGGCAACTCTTTTCAAACTCTTTAATGAAATTGAAAGGGAAGCAATTCTCCCAAACTCATTTAGGGAGGTAAGTATTACTCTGATACCAAAACCAGAGAAGGGCTCAACCAAAAAAAAGATATTCAACCCAACCTCCCTAATGGAACAGATACAAAAGTTCTAAATAAAATACTAGAAACCAGCATGCATAGAAAAATCATTAAGAAGATTATATATCACAATCAAGTGGGATTCATTCCAGGAATGCAGGGATGGCTTAATATATGCAAAACCATAAATGTAATATACCACATCAACAGAGCCAAAGACAGATACAATAGGATCATCTCAGTAGGGGCAGAAAAGTCTTTGACAAAGTCCAACACTCATTCATGATAATAACACTACTGAAAAATTAGAATAAATGGTCTTTACCTCAACTAGATAAAAGCCATCTATGAAAAAGCAACAGTCAACATTATGCTTAATGGACAAAAATTGCAAGTCTTCATTTTAAAATCAGGAACAAGACAAGAATACCCACTGTCACTGTTCCAGTTGAATATAGTTCTGGAGACATTAGCCAGAGCAATTAGACAAGACAGAGAAATTAAAGGAATACAGATTGGAAAGGAAGAAGTGAAATTATCATCATTAAAATTATCATCATTAAAAGATGATGTGATACTGTATATAGGAGACCCAAAAGCTCTACTGAGAGAGCTTTGTAGATTTAATAACCACATTCAGTAGCATAGCAGGATTCAAAGTCAACACTCAAAAATCAATATCATTTCTATACACAATGAATGTACTGAGAGAGAAATTATGGAAACCACACCTTTCACAATAATACCTCCCCCAAAATTAAATACTTAGGAATCAATCACAAAAAAGAAGTAAAAGATTTATACAGCAAAAATTATAGTACTCTGAAAAAAGAGAATGAAGAGGATTTCAGTAAATGGAAGGATATTCCTTGTTCCTGGGTAGAAAGAACCAACACTGTGAAAATGGCTACCCTCTTAAAATTATTATACAGATTCAATGCAATCCCAATTAAAATACCATTAGTATATGTGATAGATCTAGTCAAAGTATTCATCTGGAACAAGAAGAGACCTCAAATAGCAAAATCAATCCTGGGTAACAAAGGAAAGGGAGGAGGCATCACAATCCCTCACTTGAAATTATACTACAAAGCCACTGTGATAAAATCATCATGGTACTGGAAAAAAAAAAAAAAAAAGAAAAGAAACAGACCAGAGGATCAGTGGAATAGATGAGCAGATGTAGACATAACAACAGGCACACTCAGACACCTTATGTTCGACAAAGGGGCCAAAATGTTCACTAAAAGAAAAGTAGCCTCTTTAATAAGTGGTGCTTATTAAAAAATTGGCTTTCTACAAGCAGAACGCTTAAAGATAGACCAATGCCTATCACCATGCACAAAACTACAGTCAAAATGGAACAAAGATTTAAATGTTAAAGCTGAAACACTAAATCTTCTGGAAGAGAAAGTACGTAGAAACCTGAAGGACATAGGGGTAGAGTCCATGGACAAAAATCAAACTGCACAAAAAGTATTCTAAAAAGCAACAATTGAGATCTCATCTTTGTTGGTCATGTATTTTTATTATTAGAGGATATCCCATTTTTCCCATTTTGTATGTTACAATCAACTCATTCCATTTTTTTCTTTTTTTTTTTTTTTTTTTTGACCGGGGTTTGAACTTACAGCCTTGCACTTGCCAGGTGGGCACTTGTGCCCCAGAGCTATCTCCCTAGCAAGATCTCATCTTTTTTGAAGAGGTTCTGCATGTCAACACATCAAAAGAAATCACCAGCAGAGTAAAACCAAAACCCACAAAGTGGGAAACCATTATAGTGCACTACCTTACAGACAAAGAACTCCTATCTAGAACATGTAATTTAAAATAACCAGGCCTCTAAATTCAAAGACCCAAGCCAAAAATGAGAATCTGAGATGAATATACATTTCACAAATGAAGAGATACAAATGGCAAGTGGATATATAAAAAAAAATTCTCAACATCATTCGTTAGTCAAAAGATGAAAAATAAAACAACACTGAGATACCATCTTATGCCAGAAAGAATGGCTATTATCAAGAAGACAACTAATAACAAATGCTAGAGAGGCTGTGGGAGAAAAGGAACTCTTCTCTACTGTTGATAAGAGTGCAGGCTGGTATAGTCATTACAGAAGTCAGCATGAAGATTCCTGAACAAGCTAGGATTAGAGATCCCATTCAAGCCAGCTATTCCCCTCCTAAGTATTTTTCCAAAAGAATGTAAATCATCTTACTATAGTGATATATATTCACCCAAGTTTATAGCAGCACAATTTGTGATAGTTGAATTTTGGAAACAACACAAATGCCCATGAACTGAGGAATAAAAACAGATACATTTTTACACAATGGAGTAGCACTCAGGTATTTGAGGCTTTGATATACAAATGGATGCAGCTAGAGACTATATTGGTAAGTGAAACAAATCAGATCCACATGTGAAAACATCATATTATCTTACTAGTGTGAGAATCTGAAAGAGCAATAAAAATCTAAAAGACACAACAGATACTGTAAAAGGGGAAGAATTTGTTCAATGGGAAAGAAAACTTGGGATGAAGAAAAGGACAAAGAAAAACAGGGACAAATATATCTATGTATATATGCAGAATAATTTAGATAAGTGTATTGTTGATTTTTGTGGGTCTTTTGAAAGGAGCAGTTAATGCTTAAAAAATTACTCTGATTTTTTTTTCCTCTTTTGAATTTCTTATTTCTTCTTCGTTATTGTTTTGTGTTTTTTTTTTCCTTTAAGTGAATCTTACACATTTATATCTGGTAAGCTGAACAACTAATTTAAAGACATCTTCATGCAATATAGCAATCATAGTTCAATTCCTATTCCTTTGTTTAGAGAAATCTTATATCATTTCTAATGCTGTCTTCTTTCTATCACTGTTTTGCATTCTTCAAAAATGAAAAAATAAAAAAGAAAGAAAGAAAAGAAAGACATGTTGGTCAAGTACTCATGATTGTCCACCCTGTGGTGTACTCCACTGATTGGCTTTCAAATCCTGATCCCCTTTACAATCTCAGGATACTTTCCCTTTCATTAAAAAAAAAAAGTCCAGAGTACTCCATTAGGTTTTGTTTCTAGATTTCTTGTGGTAGTGATTCCTTCTGCCACTCTTATTTTATGAGAGAGCAAGCAGACTGATTGCTAAAGAACTGTACAGCCTTTTTGTATGTATTGAATCCTCATCTAAATTCATCCAGAGCCCCATTATTACTGAGTTCACATCACCCTATGGGTTGCCATGTAGATAACAAAGAAACTGGTTGCTTTTCCACTCCCTTCACACAAGATTCCTACTCGGAGATACTTCGGCTGCTGAACAGTGAGTTTCATGAATATTTTGGAATTCTAACTTTAACCCAAGGCAGTAGCTCTCAAAGTCTTAAAATAGACTAATACCTAGCACCATGCACAAAACTAGTCAAAATGGAGTAACATTTAAATATTGAAACAAAAACACTAAATGTTCTGGACTAGAAAATAGGTAGAAACCCTAAGGACATATGAATAGGTAAAGGGTTCATCAACAAAAATCAAACTGTATGGGAGGTACTTCAAAGAAACACAAACTGAGATCGCATCTTTTTGAAAATTTCTGCATGTCAACATGACAAACCATCCTTAAAAGTCTAGCTCAAATCCTATTTTCCAAGAATTCATCTCTGATATTCCTAGTAAAAAATAATTTTTCTCTGTTCTATAGTGTATTATACATTGCTGCCCCTGAATAAACCTGCCTATATTTCTACCCCTACCACAATGATTTTGTACACAAAAAGCCATCAGCAAATGTTTGTTGAATTGACTAATAAGTATAAAAAGCCTTATGACTTTAGTGAAAAGAAACAAGACAATTAATTATCCACTTAGCTGCTTCTAGTGTATATACATAAAACCAAAGAATGTTACTGCTAAACATAAGTGCAGAAAAAAATTATTACTAGCATCTCATCATCTCCATTTACCTGGGGTCACTTCGTATGTTACCATCAGATACAATAAAATGACAGATGTCTAAAGGCTCCTAGGCCATAACTCATCCCACCATAACTGCAAGTCATCCATACTTGATCAAAAATTATAGTTGACATATCTGGCTACTTTAGAATCATTATAGAATACCATATCAACTGCAGAATAACCATACCATATCAACTGCAAAATAACCTTATCATGACTCTGTACTTGCTGGTACTTCTACTTCAGGTATAGAATGCATGAATATCATTAACTTGAAATTGCAGCCTAGAACATAGTTTTATTTCTCATTCTTGTGAAGTAAATTTATATCCCAATCCTTTTAAACTTAAACTTGAAACATATTTCAAATTGGATACAATTCAACAACTGTAGATGGTTAACTTAAACTTGAGAAAATGAATTTCTCTCAGTCCAAATTCTAATATAGCGAAGTCTACTTCGTGGAGTAATTAGTAATACTCCCAGTCAACTGGGAATGAACTGGCTCAGGTCAAGATATATGCCAGATTTAGCCTCTGTGTTTAAAACCGTCACTTCTTCAGGGGAAAGGTGACCAAGGCTCTTACCATGACACTGTTTGACACTTGAACTACAACATTCTGAACCACATCCCAACCATCAGTTCTTCCCATAGTGGTCTCTGAATCTAAGCAGTGATGACAGCCATTAGGTAGACAGTGCTAAAACCAAAGTGCTGACGAGAGAGAAGATTTATATCCCATTACCAATCCCCTGAGCCATGCCATGAACCTTTAACTAGACATTTTATCATGTTGGTTGCTGCTGTCTGAATTTTCTCTAATTTGTCTCTTTTTCATCATGTGGTATTCCCACTAAAAGCACTTGAAATATGTTCAGGCAAGACTAGTGCCAAGTAGCTTGAAATGATTTTTTCTGGTTTAGAACATAATACTTCCATTAGCACAGCCTGATATCACTTTAAGGGGATATAAAGAACCTCTCCCCTTGTTTAACAAATCATCTTGTTTGGTTAATAGCTTCAGAGCTTCCAAAATGCTGAGGCATGGAGTGGCAAATGATGGTTCAAATACCAACGTGGTAGATAGCCCAGAAAGAGATGAATTAAGTTTTCTTTAATGGCCACAAAACCCTCCAGTTAGTGTTCCCCCTCCTAATCTTTTTCTAGAATTCTAGAGAACTCTGCTCTCTTTCCTCCAATTATCCAGTCAAGTATGAGATACCCATCACATCTATATATTGTGCACTCTTTCACTAGAGTATTAAAAGGCTTAGTAGATGTAGGCTTACACTCACCTACTTTACTCCAGCTGAAGCTGTCACCTACCAACTTCCAGGCCTTGAGCTTTAAAAGTTACTCTTGAGAATAGAAAAAAAATCAAAACTCAAAAAATGGAGTTATTCTATTATGAATTCACCATTTACTTTAGATTGAATTCTAAAGTTAGTATGAAATATGTAACTTGTCTCATTAAAATTACCTTGGAAATCTTAAGAAGTCAGCTTGATAAAGAGAATTCTAGAGGTTGCCACCCAGCATTTCTCATCCCCTGATGGTTCAATAAAACACTAATGTAAGTACTTCTGTGAAAGCACTTTGCAGTTACAATTGAAGTCCCATGTCAGTTGACTTTAAGATATGGCATTTATCTTCTCACCATGGCCCACCCAAGTGAGCCCTTTAACAATAAAGCCTTCCTTCAGGTTGGTAGGAAGTGATGAAGTTAGAGAAAGTCAAAGCACCAGGAAGACTCACTGAGCCCTCAGTGACTTAAAGATGGAAGAGACAATCACATGCAAAGATCAGCAACTGGCATCCAGCCCAGCTGATGACCAGCAACCAGAGAGGAAATAAGGGCCTTTTGCCTACAACTACAGAAAAACAAAGTTCACCATTAGCCTAAGTGTACCCCCACCCCAGAACCTCCAGATAAGAGCCCTTCCCACCAACACCTTGCTTTTAGTTTTGTAAGATTTCATGCAGAGAACTACTGTGTCTAATCCAGACTTCTGATCTAAAGAGCTAATAAATGGATATTATGTAAATGTTTGGTGATTTGCTACAAAAAAAAGAACACACTATTGCCCTGGAAATGCCCTGGGTCTATACTGTCCAACACAATAGTACAAAACTATTTAAATTAATCTTAATTTACTTAAATTCCTCTGTCCCAGCAGGATACTTCAAGTGCTCAGTAGCCATATATGACTCCCCCTGGATACCATAGACTATAGCACTTTCCTGTTGCCTTTAAAAGTCCTATTTGCCATTCTAGAAAACCAGAATGAGCTAGCTCCCTTACAACTTCAGCTCACATGATTATTTCCTTGGTTAATCAGGAAATAATACATTGCTCTTGCACTTGCCAACCAAGTGGTAAGGATACTACAATAACTTTATATTTTAGTCTCATTCAGCCAAGTGAGATGCAAACATTAGTAGGAAAATCGAACTAAAACCAATCAAGGGGGATAGATTGCTACCTCTCATTCCCAGATGCATAATCAATTTGTGAAGTGGTGAGACTTTTTGGTATAATTTTTCTATAATTTGACCTGTTCTAATTAAAGATGTGATCCGCATAGCCTTGCTAGCCCCTCTTTGCGGCAATCATACATCTATCCCCAATATAAGAAGAGAACATGGTGAGTCTGACCAGCTTAGCAAGCAGATACTATGATCAACTAAAACCAAACCCAGGCAAGAATGAGGTGTGAGCAAACAATATGGTGAATGTTCACAAACATTTTCTTTTACAATAGAAAACACATTGCCATTAACACACTTCTCCCTTTTAAGACACTTATCCCATAGCTCTTGCTGCTTTCTGAAGCAATTCTGGAAGTCCTTTTTCATGAGTGTCTATTGTTGCACAGTTGTGACTGTCATACTTTCCGGAATCGATTCACATTTACCTTCTATGATCATTTTGACTTTGAAGAGGAGTCAGAATTTCCATAGTGGCAGATACAATGCATAAATGGGATAAGACATGAAGCAACATCCTTATGAACTTGCCTTGCCATTGGATATCACTTGATAACAGCATTCACATTATTTTATAATCACGCCTGAAAATATACTCATGAATAAAGGGCTTCTAAAACTGCCCCCAAAACAAACACGAATTATAGGATACATATGTTTTAAGCAAGGGGGTATCTTCTGAGGATAGTTAACAACAATGTGTCTTTTAAGTTTAAACACTCACCATAAATTTTGGTCATACCTTATATGCCTCTGGCTAATGGTACAGGGATACTGTGGGGCCAAGACCAGGAATGGGCACTCAAGCTTTAGAATGACAGCAATTATACATATTAATGAAAGCATAGGTGGTATGCCACAGAATTTTCTCCAAAAGGTAAAGAAATTTTGACCAGTGTTGCATCATACATTTCTCTTGTTTGCACAAATTTCATAAGCCTAAAAAGATAAATAATATTTAAGCCATTTTAAAATTTTAAGTCCTTTATCCACATTGTATTTCTGTGATTAGTAACAAGTTTTTTTATTTGCTAGATAACCTTAATTCTATAAAGTGTGTTTAGCAAAGTCCCCATGGCTGTGACAAAATTAGAGTCAAATTACAAAATATTCTAATAAAAATCTGGAAATTAAATTTTTAGTTGACCCCTAGCAGAAAAAGAAATTAAATAAAAGGCTCTAATCTAAACTAAAGTCATTCTAGGGAGGTGAGGGATGGGCCAGATATCGGAGACCTTGAAAGATGAGGAAAATAGGGAAATTGGGCACAAAAGACCCAAAGCACCCAACACCTATGCATAGTGCCAAGCAGGCAATAAACAAGGATCACTGACCAGCTCCAGGATTAGGCTCCAGACCCATACTTAAATGGGCCATGGAGTTCAGCTCAGTCATATTGAAACAGCTTTGAAGAACAATTTCTGGATCATTCCTTTTCAAAAGAATGAGGAAAGTTTCTGATTTACCATGAGATCAAGCACCCACTAGCCCATGCTCTAAGCCAAGAGGTATAGATCTCATTCTAGGCAGCCAAGATTTAAAAAAAAAAAAAAAAAAAAGCTAACAAGAGATGCTACCTACATGGGCAATGCCATGGTGTACTTAAGTCCCTCAAAAATTTATGTTGAAATCTACTCCCACTGTGGTGACATGAAGAAGAGATTTAAAATATGAAGGCTTGAGCCTTGTGAATGGAATGAATGCCTTTATAAATGTGGCTTCAGAAGCTGTTATCATCTCAGCCATATGAGGATGCAATATACATTGCTTATGAGAAGCACCATTAAAAGCACTATCTTGTAAATTGAATGAGAACCCTGTCCAAACACTGAACCTGACAAGGCCCTAATCTGGGATTTTTTGCCTCCAGAGCTGTGAGAAATAAACTTCCATTATTTAAAGAGTATCTAGTCTTGGGTGTTACTCATAGCAGCATGAATGGACTAAGACAGGTAGGGGCAGAAAGGAGACAGCACATCTTACCCAGAACCACTAACCTTATCATTGCTGAGCACTTACAAAAGTTGCACATCTATAAGAAATGAATCATTGGGACCTTTCCTCGCCTGTGTTACAACCAATTACCTTCTGTGCTTACCACTGGACTTGACATTTGCTCCACATCCAATTTTTTTCTCAGATTACTGTCAAATAATTTGAGCATCAGGCCCTTACAACTGTTCTAGACAAAGTCCCGTGTGTGTGTGTGTGTGTGTGTGTGTGTGTGTGTGTGTGTGTGTATGTGTGTGTGTGTGAAGACACATATACTGTTCCACAGTGTCTGTGGGCATTTGTTCCAGGCCCTCCTGTATAACACAGATATTGAAGTTCCACAGGTATTGAAGTCCCTTATATAAAATAGTACATAATATTTTAATATAATCTGAACATATTCTAGATGCTTGAAATCATCCCGATTATTTAAAATACTTAACATAATATGAATGCTATGTAAATACTTGTTATGCTGTATTATTTATAGAATAAGAAGTCTTCATATATTCAGTACAAATACAATATTTTTAACACAGATGGTTGAATCTATGGGTACAGAACACACTGCGTGTAAACTTGAAGTCCTGAAAGTACACGTAATTCTCCTAAATCCACATACTCATTGGCAAGATTACTTGTGAAGCTAAAGTGTCCAGGGGTCTTCTGACAAGCTGTGGTTTTGTCTTACTGCCCTGCTATGGCTATCGTACACTTTTCTGATGAATTTGCAAAGGTTCTGCTCCCTTTTATCCTCACAGGTGGTAGAGGAGTCATTCATCACCATACCAAACTGAAGGAAATTGAATCTTCAGGTAATATGCCATCTGTATGTGCCCTGTCTCTGTGATTATTTAAAATTAAGATTTGTTGAAATAAAGTTATCCTCCATGTCATACACTGGGTCCACCTGAAGTAAATTAGACAAAAATATATGCACTTACTAAACTGTGTTGTAGCAATGACACCATTCCTGGATGTCTTAGTAGATATTTCACGATAGTACCGTTCAGTGGTTAAATCTGTATGGCTGGGGCTAGAAAATAAAAGTTTTAACCTTATTAACATCTTTAATTTGTGAGTATAATAAATCTGTAAGAAGATTGCTTACAGTGTGTGTGAATGTTCTTCCTGTGTAACAACTGTTAACATCTTGAAAATATTATTTTTCCATAACATAATTTAGGGAATGCTGCCACAGCATTTACAGATACAAATTATATAATGTATAAGAAAGTGCTATAGGACTAGTTAGATAAGCTCGGCAGTCTACGGGCCTGCCTGGCAAGCCCAAGGACCCAGGTTCAATTCCTGGTACTGCATGGTGTGCCAGCCCCAGAACCCCAGGTGTGCTGTGACACTGGGCATTGTGGCACGTGCCTGTAACCCCTGCACTGGGGATGTTGAGACAGGAGGATCACTAGTCCAAGCTATGCAGCCAGACCTTGTACCAAATAAGTAAGTAAGTAAATAAATAAATAAATAAATAAGAAAGTGCTCTGTAAGTCAGTCTCTGAACTTAGTGCCTATATCTTCTTAGTTATTCTTATTTTTTCACTTAGTTTACCAGATACTTTTTGTTCTAAGTAATTGCTCCTTTGCACCGTATCCCATTGCCTTTCCGTGCACTTGACAGTATATGTTTCTGGACTGTCTCTGTCTCCTTTATTACTTACCACCTGTTCCTCCACTCGGCCCTTCTTATCTCCCATCTTTTGATTTACAGTTTGTATTTGTTAAATGTCACATGTTCACAGAACATATGTCAGGATACTCTTCTATTTAGATTTCTTCTATTAGCTTAACCAAGTCTCCATTTTTGATGTTTAAAGTCTACCTTACCAAAAATAAAGAACGATTTCATAAAGACGTTATATTCTTGCAACATCATAGCCACAAGACTAAGAACTTCCACTATCTATTTGTAGAATAAAAGTTATTTTCCATATATTAGAATTTAAATCTTGACTGCCCCTTTGTGAACAATGGAAAACTTTACCTCTTTTACATTATCCCCTTAAAACTTTCATTTGTTTATCAGTCTGTTCATTCTTTATTCATCACATTCCCATAGAGCCAAGATGGTTACCCTTTTAGAGCCTTCAGTGATACACATAGTCTGCTGTAGTACACATGCCATAGGCTCTCCACCGTGGCTAGGGAGGATTTTGTATGCTGCAGGGGGCCTGCTTGCCAGCTTTTGAGTATAGCCACAGCAGCATAACATGATGCCTATTCTCAAGAAGTAGCACCCTACTTATGACAGGCAGGCATTTAAACAAATGATGAGAGTGCTTAAGACATGTGGAAAAAACCAAACAGTAAGACCAAAGACCTTTATGAAGTTGCAGTATCTTCATAGAGAGTCCCCACCTATAAGCAGAAGAGAGGCACAGAATTTTTTTAGTGTATTTAGTAAGGGTCTACAGGGTCTCACTCCATAGATCAGACTCATAGTCATTCTTCTGATTTCGCCCTCCCAAGTGCTGTAATTACAGATGTGCACCACCCTGCCAAGTCTCTGTCACCACCTCAGTGGGCTCCTGAAGGCGGGGCTGGCACGGCGCCCAAGGGAGTGACCCTGGCTGCTGTGCTCTAACTACGCAGGTGATTTAGTCCACTGAGCTAGCTGGCCAGCCCCATAGAACGTTTTTGAATGTGATAGTGTAATATGAGTTATCACTGAGCACATGGAGAGCATTGAACTAATGCGTTATCTCTAAAAGCAGACCAGGACAGGAAACCTGAGGATAAATTGTAATAGTCTTGGCTCGGACCACTCTTGTAAAAGCCTAGTTTCTTTAATTCTGCAACAGTGACTTGCAGAATTCTTGCAGAACAGTGACACTGCTTTTCAAGTATCAATGAAAGTAGTTTCATACAAGGTAACATCTTATTTCACACTTTTTGGTAGGGTGCATTAGGAAAATATGACATTTTCTATGGAGAAATTTTGTCCTGGATCTATAAGCAAACTCTGTTAATTTGGGCTACACATAGGACATCCTTCAGGCAGCCTCAATGCACAAAATCTTTTCCACAGTATGAAAATAGACCAATGTGTAAACAAACCCACAGAACTCTCCCAAGGGAGAAAGGAAAGAAGCGCATTCCACGGGTAGGAACCGGGAAGCTATGGTTTCCGCATGTTTGGGATGTGTTGAGATCACCAGGAAGCCTCTGTGCTAGGGAGGGCGATGGGGCCAAAGGACAGGAAGAAGAAGCAGAGTTTGTGAAGAAAAAAAAAAAAAATCCTCAGGAATTTACATTTTTCACCATCCAAACAATAGAAAGCCACAAGGAGGATGAAAGCCAGCTTCAGATGGTAAGGCTTGTGTTCTAGGAGCTCTCTCTGGCGGCATTTTGGATTGACCAAACACAGAATAGGCAGGTGGCAGAGCAGCAGGCTAACAAGCTGTTAGAACAGTATTCAGCAGGGTGGAGTTGAAAAGGACTGGGAGTCTGAACCAAGATAAACAGAAACGAAGACAAAGCAAAGAGGCCAAGTCTCTTTCTAAAGGAGATTTAGCCTATACTGTCTTACAGACAGGCTGGCTGTTACATATTCAGAAATGTTGTAATCTGGTCATTTGGAATCAGCAGTGGAAATCAGCCACAGAAAGTAGCAAACACTAAAAATAGGGCTGGCTGTTTTTCAGAGAACCAGTTTATCAACATACGCTGAATGAACTTGATAGGACTTGTTGACTTGGTAGAGGAAGCAAGCAGGAGATATGGGATTTTGTGAAGCCTGATTACAATTTGAAGATCAACCTTAAAAAATAGGATATAGAATTATGATGTCAAAATTAAGCATAAATAATAGTAAGAATATTCCTGGAAGCCAGGAATAAATATAAACGGAAGTGAAGGCAAACCTCATAAAAAATAAATATCCCACTAAACCCAAACTAAATGTGACCCCAAGTCAGCTTCCCCGCGGCCGCACACCAAAAAGTGCCCGCAACCACTCCAGCACCACATCACATGATGGGAAGTATGTCGGGGCAGAAGTCAGTGTGGAAAGAAACAACACTCCCAACCCATTATGGTTAAAATGCCTTACTTTTGCACATTTTACCGATGTGTATAACCATGTGAACCCCTCGCTGGGACAACTCACAGGACCTGGGAAGGACTGGAAGCTCTCACGCGGAACTGCCTGCTGATGGTGAGCAACGTCTGGGTTAACACCAAGGTTCGGGAGACGGGGGCGATGGCTGGTTGATTTATTCCCTTCTGCCCTAACTAGTTCTCAAGCTGACTGAAGACGGCTGGAGAAATCGTGAGACAGAGAGAACACTACGTCTCTCAGGTCGCAAAGTTCTCTTCCTCATTCATGGGGAAGCAGGAAGCAATGTCATGTATCAGTGTTAACTGTCTCCAAGAAGCAGCTGGAACTGAGAGCTTGTGGACCGCAACGCCCCAGAGCCCTTTTCCAAAGTCTGCCGGCTTCTCCCTTCTTCCTTCCTTGGATGCAGGGAGAGCTGTCTGTTCTCTGGCGGTGAGGCTGCCGGAGGACGTCACCAAGAGGAAAGGTGAAATGTGTCCAGCTCAAGCCAAAATAATCCATTCCAGACACATGTGTAATGCAGGGGAAACAGGTGCAAACAATTGAACCAGCTGTCAGCGAGCTACAGGGATCGCTTTTGATATCTTAATCGTTAGTTGATCCATGCGCCGCATTGGCAGCATCACTGTCACAGTTGAACGCACATCTGCAAACCTTTTCTAGTCTCTTCTGATGTCCGTGTGAGTCCGCGAAAAGCCCGACATCACGAAAAACTCAAATTGAGCATGATTGCTGCTGTTTCCGGTTTCCTGCCGCACAACCCGAAAGTAGACAAATGCCAATAACTGCTAATTTTTCACAACTGGTTGTCACGTACCACACAAGGCAAGAGCAGAAAGAGACCCCTCTGTCCCTGAGAGCATCCTGCTGTTGTTGGTTTGAGGAACTGCACATAATTTCTCAGCTATTTGCCAAGAACAAGTTGAGGATTTTCTAAAGCATTTATCTCAGCCACCTCTTTGCCTCAACAGTGATAACCCAAAACATCTCAGAAAAGACTAAGTGAATGGGTGCTCATACTGATAAAATGTCTCCATTCCCCTTTTCATGCAGAAAAATGTCACTATTTTAGCTGGTACAAAAACTAATTATCCCCAAGAAGGGAGCTGGATATCGACGGCATTTCCTAAGATGTTTGGGTTGATAACGTGCTCTGGCGTTGAACAAACGTTAGCAGATATATAAAGCAACAAATGAAAAATTTTAGTGAACCTTCTAAATACTCATCCCATCTGCTATGCTTAAAGGACTGGCTTTTATGTAATTGTTGGCTCAGGGAAAAGTGGCTGAGTTCACAGCATGTAGAGAAGAAGCTGGTTGGTGCCTCTCAAAGGAATATAGGTAGGAGAGGTGAACTCCCCCACTCTGCTCATGTCCTGGCGACATCTGTATCTAGTGCTTCTGGATAATGGCTTATCCCTACCGTGCTGCCTACTTCACCTTCTCATTCCCTGTCTCCCCCCGACACACACACCAGTCAGGTCTGCATTTTCTAGATATCACTGTAGAATTTGAATAAATGCCATCCACAGTGCAATGAGACTAATTCTGCTGATGCTAAGGTGCTATAAAAATATTAATCCCTGCATATTTGAAGGGAGAATACTATTTGTTATTTGTATATATATGGGGATTTTTGTTGAATAAGAAATGCTACCATTCAAAATGGAGATTTAGGCTGTCTCTTAGGAAAAGCTGTCAATATCTATATTGTGCTTAAATAGCCCTTTACTTTTATGTCATCAAATTTTAGTTCTTCCTTTCAAAAAATATTTTTAAAATGCAACTTAAAGTATCTATGAGAAAAATTAAAACAATAAGTGTAAATCTTTGTGTAAATAAGCTTGACATGAACTTACGCAAAGATACAAAACCAAAAAGCACCTGACAGTGGGGAGTTGTCTCACAATTTACACGCAGCTGCCTTTAACACTGATCTCTTAAGAGTTTGCTACTCAAACACAAGAAGAGTACAACAGGAATATGTACAAGATCAAAAACACAAGGGAGTGGGTGTAGCTCCAAGGGGTGCCCCAGTTTGTCAAGGAGGACCCCTGAAGGTCAAGCATCTTGGGGCCTATACAGAATGGGGCAACTCTGAGATACAGGTTCCCAGAATAATAATTGCCTTTCATTTAACTTTGATGGCTGGCAAGGAGCCATTTTAACACTCAAGGGTGTGTGTGTGTGTGTGTGCGCGCGCGCGTGTGCGTGTGCGCCTGTGCACGCGGGTGCACGCATGCTTATTATATCCTTCCTTCTTTATCCTGCATCATTAGGCATATAGATTCCTGGCTACAGCCCACCACAATTAGAAGTTGAATTTATTAAATATGGGATTTCCCCTCAATAATTGGATATGTGGAATGAGGAATTGGTATGAAATGAAATGCCGTGTGCGGCTTTCAGAAACCCACAATCTGGTTGGCCACAGCACTCTTCAAAGTGCTAAAGCTTATCATTTTATCTTACACTGTGGTTTCATGGATTTGGCCCTTTTATGAATTCATCAATATTATTTAAGCAATTCATCTTTTTAACCTTCATGTTTGTAAATGTTTTAAATTTTGAAAATTTATATCATCCTATAAAAGAATTAGTTGTCCTTAAAACCTAGGTAGGTTTTTAAAAACAAAATAAATACATATGATATATGGAGAGGGGTGGGGTCACTTTTTATAATATGTAATATGAAAAATGATGGAGCCATGTACAACCTTTTTAAGCTTGCATGAAAATCAGAGGTTGGGCCCGGCGGGATGGCTCAGTGGTCTAAAGTGCCTGCTTGGAAAAGCTTGGGCGGCTTCAGGGACCGCGGTTCGATCCCCAGCACCACGTGCTGTACCAGCCCTGCCCTCGGGGTGGGCTGAGCCAGCCATAAAAATGAGTGAATAAACAAATAAAGGTTCTGAAACAAGAAAAAAAATAATAATAATAAAATAAAAAATTCTTTAAAAAAAATTCAGAGGTTTTGTTAGCAAAGTTTTTATGTGTATGTCGTTCCAGACCCCTAGACACGATATGCATCCACAAACGGAGCTTAGAAACCTGCCTTGGAAATATACCACAGACTTATTGTTAAAAACAGATGAAAGAGCATTAGGTAAAAGTAAGGAACTCTGTATGAACTCTGGATCTGTGTTAAGTTTTAAAATATAAGAAAAGTTGTTATCAATTCAACAAAGAATGGAAGGTACTTAATTGTATTAGATTTCCACTGATCACTTGAAATGATGTTTGGAGCCCAGCCCAAACCCCACCGCTGGGAGCTGAGCCTGCGCACCCACCGCGGGTAAGCCCCTGCGCCCCTCTGCCCCGCCTCTGCGTTCCCGCGACTAACTTCCTGTTCCAGCCCAGCCCAAACCCCACCGCTGGGAGCTGAGCCCGCGCATCGGCTGGGTCAGGATCCTTGGCCTGCCTTCCCTTTCCGCGCCCCCCCCCTTTTTTTTTAAACCCCTCCAGCCCATGCTCCAGCACTGAACCCATCAAATAGCCCGTTTGGCAACCGTTCCGGTACACGAGCCTACCAGGACTACTCAATCCCAAAGCTCCACCTCAACCTACAGACCACATCCGCCAGGATTCACAAAAGCTAGCAGCCAGAGCCCCAACACAAGAGTCAGGAACCTCTGTAGAAGAACCACCTGGGAGTCTCCAGACCACACGCCCATAGACACAGCATAACATCACCAAAGTGAAGAGGTCGCTTCCATACAAAATGATAACAACAAGGAGTAGGAGGCAATCTCAGGACCCGTGCCCACCCAAACCAAATACAGAAGACACTATCATGGAAGAAAATGAGAATTATACAGATGAAACCTCTGAATGGGTAGCATCTGAGGC
>PVJA010039191.1:0-19311 GCA_004027025.1 Myocastor coypus | reverse complement strand
AAGAAGAAGAAGAAGAAGAAGAAGAAGAAGAAGAAGAAGAAGAAGAAGAAGAAGAAGAAGAAGAAGAAGAAGAAGAAGAAGAAGAAGAAGAAGAAGAAGAAGAAGAAGAAAAACAGTAAGAAAGAAAAGAAAAACAGTCTAACCTCCATAGTATGGCAGACACTTGGTGCAGCCAGGCATCACAGTGGCTAATTACTACCTGGTAAAGCTACATCTTAATGTTCTGGTTTTTGCAATGCCATCATGTCTTTGTACCAAGTGACTCATGACTCTGGAGTGTTTCCTGTCTTTGCTCTCAGTTGGTCAAAATTTTTCTCTCAACAGGGAACAGTTTTACTTAGCTGCTAAACTACTATGTGTTCTTCAGTGTACAGGCAACTCAGCACACCCTTGGGGTTCCTTGAAGTCAGTTATAGAAGAGAGTGGGTGGGTTCAGACAGTGAAGTAAGAGGAGCCTCAGTGCTAATTTCAGTGACTAAGTCTAAGTCTGGATTTTCTTGTCTTTGTGCAGTTGCTGTGAATCTTTTGGAGAGTTTCTTAGTTTCTCTGAAATTCATTTTCCTCACTGTAAGTAGAGGTTTATCAGGAAAATGTTATAAATGAATGGTGCCAACCAAATAGCTCAGAGGAATAAAGCACCTACTTAGGCAGATGCAGTAGCTGGGGCTCAATCTCCTGCATGCCGTGGGGACCCCTCCCCCAGGGCATGCTGAGATGGCTGTCAAGACAGGGTGTAATGATGTGAGTTTATAATCCCAGTTGTTGGGAGGCTGAACACAGGTGGATCACTATGATGAGTTCAGTCTACATGGTGAGACCCTGTCGACCCTGTTGACTCTGCACTAAAATACAAAAGAAAAAAAGTAAGAATGATAGTCTTTTAAGTTATTCACTGAGTAGTCATGTATTAGTTTCTCTGGACCTGTTCTGTGGCCCTGAGTCAGGGACAGGGACTGTCATGAAGACAGGTGCCCAGACGCCTTTTTCTTCCTCCTTGCCATTTTCTCCATTTCAAATAGCACAGTGACCTACTGAAGGCTTCATTTATCCCCACTGTCAGAACCGGCTCCTGCTTCCCCGGATCTGTCTTACCTTACACCACATCTGTTTATTCATCATCTCTCACTTTGTGTTGGGTACAGCAAGGTAACAATGTGTTGCAACTTCTCAAGGACAGTATCTGGATCCATGACCATGGCCCTTGTGCATGGGTACTGAAGTGTTTAGTGTCTGCAGGCCCAGGATCTCCTCCAAGATTGCAGTGAAAAGGACACAGCACTATGGCAAGCCAGACTCTGGCTTAGAGTTTCAGTCCACCCGGTGGCTCTGGTGTCCATCTTCCCTGTTTCCATTACCATGCTACCTCTTATTGGAATTAAACTTGCATCTCATGATGGGCCTTCTGTCCCAACACACAGGTTGTTTCTGTATACAGATGGCAGAGCTACACATGTTTATTACCTACCAAGCATGTGTAAAAGATGATGTAATTCATCAATGATAAATTTATTTTATTATATTGGTATAATACATATTATATAAAATTTTCCATTTAACAGTTTTCAATTTTAAAGTTTACTGGAAATGCATTTAACCATACCAACTTTTCCCAAAGCTGTTCATATTAACTTTTATATGTTGAGTTTTGTGGTATGTTGCATTGATTCCAGAATTTCCTCCTTGCAGGCCCTCAATATTCAAACCTTCTACCTTAACCACTTGAGTATCTTGCTTGCAACTCACAATATTTTCCAAAAGATTTAATGGTCCAAAACCAAAAGAATGTGCTCTTTAATCTATAATTTTCAGTCCCCCATTCTGCCCACCCCTAGCTTCCTGAGATCTATCTTCCATTGTAGTGACTTCACATAAATAGAAATCCATGAGGTTGATTGCTGGGTTGGATTATTTCCCTCAGCAGCTACCTGGAGTTAAGGCCTCTTGCTTTCTCTTAAAGCTTTTTTCCTTAGAAGCAACAGTGTGGGGCCCTGTTAAAGTGCAGGTATTCCAGGACAAGGCTGTTATTATTTTCTGGACACAGTAAGGTGTGAAGGCATTTTTTTTTGCCTTTTTGAGACAGGGTCTCACTATGCAGTTCAGGCTGTCGTTGAGCTCAGTTTTGTAGCCCAGGCTGGTCTTGAGCTCGCACCGATTCTCCTGCCTCAGCTTCCCGAGTGCTAGGATTACAGGCGTGAGCCACCACGCCCAGTAGTGAAGGCAATTTTGGACACCTGCATTTTAGTTTCTAGTGAATACTGTTGCTGGAAACCTAAAAAGTGTGTGTGTGTGTGTGTGTGTGTGTGTGTGTGTGTGTGTGTGTGTGTGTTTGTGTGTGTGTGTGTTCGTTTACTTTACTATCTTTAAAGTCTAGCTGGAAGTAAAATTGCTAGGCCAAATAGAGCTATGGGTGTTACTCCTAAGGAACTATCAGAGTGTTTTCCTCCATGGCTATACCGTTTCACATCCACACCTTCAAACAACTACTTGTAAGTCATTTTTTTTTTCTACTTGTAAGTCTTAAAAGATCTTAAATAACATTTTTCTTATAAAAATCACACTTAATATGACTACTAAAAAGCACATGGAACAGTCCCAGTTTATTTGTAGTTTCAGGCTATCATAGAAACAGTCAACATTTTTCTCATAATTTTGTCTTATGTACATCTTTTTGTATACTGGACATGAAACTTTAATTTTTTATTTTGTGATACTATTTCTCAAAGTAATATTCCAGTATGATCACAGTTTTTATCCCACAAAAGCCCTTCAGATATTTTCTAGTGCAACCGAACCAATTCTTAGTTCTAATTAAAGCAGGACCTTAAAGAAAAGGGTTAAAACCAAGCCTAAGGAACAATTTTGTTCCCACTCACAGAATGATGTTTCCAGAATTGTCTATAATGCCTGTTCCCTTAGAACAACTTCTGTGCCTTACACTTTATGGGAGAATTTTGCTGTTCTCTTTGTAGCATGGCCAAGAACTATAAGAGCCAGTGTTGAGCCACACAGCTTGTAAGACTGAGGAAGAAGATCAAAATATCTTCTATTAAAGTAGTGTAACATCAAGCAGAAACAGCCTAACAACAATCAGGATTTGGCGATAGATTTACATCAATGGGCACTGATCTGGATCATTCCCAGAATATCAGCCCTAATCTCTGGTGATCTAGGGCTTATATAAGATAAGCAAGCAGGAGGTACAGAGGCAGATTGACTTGTCAGTTGGGGACTGGTTTATACAATATGATCCATAGTGACCAGTCATGCATCATAGTGACCAGGCATTCTTGAGGGACAGGAGCAACTGGACTGATAAAACTAATGGGGAAACTAACAAAATGAAGTGTACTGGCTGACCAGGGGAAACCTTTTTTATTTTTTCTGTAGTAGAAATCAACCACTACCTCAAAGAATTCCTGGAGTTGACCGCTTCTGTCCATTCTGTGTAATTTAATCCTGAGCTATATGTTGTGCTTTGTGAGGGCAATGAATACTAAGCTGTGCATCACTGAGCATGCGCGCATTTTCCCTGGAAGGTGACCCACGTTTGTTCATCTCCTTGTTACCTGTGACCCCAAACTTGGAGGTAGTTGCTGGAGTGCAACTGGTGGAGGTGCTCCTTTGCACAGAACCAGCTCTTTGCTCCCACATTCCAGTGGCGGTAGTACCAGACATTTACTGAATGAAGGAAGGACCAAGTTGGAAAAGGCTTCCTGGCTCCAGAAGTTAGCAGACCTACCTTGGGTCTGTCCAAATGCAATCTACTTGCTGTACATACATGGAGTAGTCAGGACTCATATGAGGGCTAATTTATATACTTTGTGGCACAGACAGGATCAGGATCTGGGAATCCAGCCAAGGGAGGCCATAGGTTAATAAAGAGCGCCCTAGCCAGCTGCAGCATGATCTACTTCGTGCACAGAGTTGGCCTAGAGATGAGATAGGGTGGTTGGTTTCCTTGTCCTTCTAACAGACGTTGGCTTTATCTCAATGACAGATTTTCGGTACCTGTGGATTATAACAAAATCAAGTGCCATGCCATTTTCCACAAGGAAAACTGGACGTACAATGTGGCAGAGCATGAGGACCCAGGAAAAGAGTGTATTGTCCATTACTGGAGACAATAAAGGCAGTAAGGTCCTGTGTGTCCAGTGTGTTCAGCCCATGTGTCTTCCTTCTGTTTACTTTAAATGTCTGTGAGTGTGAATCCATACCTTACAGTAAAATTGTTCTTAAGCAAACCCCTGGATGCTTGTATTTTTTAATGCTATTAATTAGGTTTTCAGTAATATAATGAGTACTAAAAAGCACAGACTCACTATTCTTGTAATGTCACTAGGCCTCCCATTTTCTGTGGTGAGGTTAACCTTCCACTTGGAGTGTTAACTTGTGGGTTTTAGACATGAAACATTAATGTACTAACTTCTGGATTTATAGGGAAAGTTTTGGTGTTTGTGGTCTCTCTGACAAACTGGTACTAAATAGCATTTGACTGTCATTCAGTAGTAAATCCACAAAAAACATTCCCAAGTGGGTAATGCCACTCTGAGAATTGTATGGGAGAATGGGAATCTGATAGAAGCAGATGTGATTTGACCCATGCATTAGATTTGTGTGATCTGAATTTAAACCTGGGTACACACAGATATGTATTGCATCAAAATTTGCTCAGCATATATAATGCCACTTTCCAAGTGCACAGTGCAGTGGCATTGAATATATTCACATTGCCCAGCGGCTGTTGCCACCATCACATGTAGAACATCTACTATCAGAACTGAAATCCTGAATGTTCCAGTCATTCTGTTGGACCACATCACTCCAACTACTGGGCACAGTTATCCTGTTTCTGTATCTATGAATTTGACTCCTCTGCTAATGTGGTGTGATGCTGATTGATGGGAGCGACTTCCTATGTTCTCTAGTATGCTGGGATAATTGCGGCTGACAAGAGTTAGTTAGAAGTTTCAATACATCTAGGACAATGTATATTCTCTGTTCTCTACACTAAGAAATGTTATCAGAGGTGATGTACACCCCAATTACCCTGACCTAACCACACATGTTGTGTGCATGCATTGGACATTCTTATTGTATGATATAATTATGTACAATTACTATGTCAGCTGCAAATAAAAATATTTTGTACCTGTAGGCATTATTTAGAAATGGTTCAATAAGACTAGGTATGGTGGCACATACCTGTAATCTCAGCACTCAAGAGGCAGAGGCAGGAGGTTCTTTGTAAGTTCAAGACCAGGCTAGGCTACAAAGTGAGCTGAATGCCAGTCCGAACTGTATAGTGAGACCCTGTCTCAAAAAGACATAAAAACAAAACAAAACAAGTGGTTCAATATTTTGTTCCTTATTGAACTTTCAGTCATTGATTGGGGCATCTATTCTTCTTTGTAAAATATCCGTTTGACAGAACATGTGGCTGAGTTTATGCTACAAGCTTAATGTTTTTAATACTCTCAAAAGATAGAAAGTTGATGCTTTTAAATAATAATAGCCAAACAGACTCAAAAACAGGTAGTATATTAACTAGTGGTCAACTTTTAACACTCAGCTAAATTATGTCAACATGGCACTGGGCGTGGATGGCTCACATGAGGATTGTTGCCAACATCGTAGAAAAAGGTCTCAACAGGAAGATGGAGTGCTAACAATTCTTTGGAGAAACTTGTTGAACTATTTTTGAGGGAGCTCTGGTCCTTATCTTGAGAGTCACTTCCTGATTCCTGTGCAAATACCTAAGCATGCTGGAACAGATCATTTATCTCACTCATGCAGACTTTCTAGATTCCACCAGTGACTTTTAGGGCTTTCTAGTGCAGCATGAGATATTGTCATGAGATCTAGGTCTTCAGCTGCACTCATGTAAGACATTACCATGAGGGCCAGGCACTAAGCTGGGTCTTTTGGGTTTGTAATTTGTGGACAGATTTCTTAGAGCTCTTCTAATGAATATTATAAGATAAAACATCTCTATAAATTATGTGTCCTATATTAATTCTTTTCCCTTGTAAACTCTGATAACAACAAAATTAAGAATATAGCTAGGGCCTAGATCGCATGATAATGTCTTGTATTAAATGTACTGCCTGTAAACCCCAATGACAACATCTGGACGTTTGTTATGTACTGTTCCTTTGTTATGTAACCTTCCTCTTTCTAAATTAGGTCTGGTCTTCAGGGCAACTGTTGTGTGGTCAGATCATCACAGGAAGAAAAGCCACTCTCTTACGTTTCTTGGATATGTTTCAACATCAGTCAGTGCATTACTACATGAGGTGCTAGTGACACCCACTATCATCTTGAATGGAAGAATAAAATGTTGAAAGGATTAAGGAAACCTAGAATAAAAAGAAGAGCGCTCACTAAAAATAGGTGCTACTCCTTTGACAGAATTGAATAATTTGTTATTCTGTGAACCACATAAAAAAACTTTTATAGGAAGAAGTCAGTGTGTGGCTGTAGCTGGGTGCTAACCCCACATGCCCGGGCCTGCGGTGTTGGATGGGACATGTCATTCCCTTCATTGGGAGCTGGACTTGAGTCCAAGATAACAATAAGAAAATGTTTCTACATTCATGACTTCTTCGTTTGAATCTAAAGACAGGACCACTCTGTAATACACAAGTCATTTACAAGAAAGATGAGACCCAGGCAGATGCAGTGTGGTATGCACTCAAGTCCCATGGTTCTTATTGTTAGTACAGATGAGTGTTTATTCAACCAGAACAATGCTTTTAGAGTCAGTGGTATTAACATTAGAGACCCACCCATGCACTGCTCTTTGGAAGCTGCAAACCACTCTGAAGTGAAGGATTACTGAAATGAGTGCTAGGAACAGAATAATACAATTATTTCCACACTTTCCAATTACTTTTCTACCACTGGACGCAGGCAGGAAAGGGGTGGAAATCACAGGTCAGATAGTCAAGGAAACAGATGATGAGTAAGGATCAGACAGTCTTGGGGTTGCCACTGGGGATAGGTGAAGTAAGTTCAAGAAAGAAATGTGGAGTTATGTAGCATCTGAGGGTATGAACAAACATCATACAGTAATCGATGTTCTCTCTGACTCTAAATCCACTGAAATGAAAGGAATCTGATTTCCTCAACTGAGCCTTAGGCGAGCCTTAGAAACCAGGAGTTCCAGAGATGAGAGGTGATGAGGAAATTTTTGCTGCAAGGCCATCAGTGACTTGAAACCTTAGGCATGATTCCTTGATAGGAGCTGAGTAAATTCTCCACCATGGATCCTGAGAACATTAGAGAAGAGACTCATAAATATGGTAGCCAAATCACAGTGGGAGGGCAAGGTATGCTCACCAAAGCTCCCAGTGTGTGGGGTTCAATATGGCTTCCCTGACTGAGGGAAGAGGGTGAACTACAGTTCAAGAAGTATCTGATGATAATGATGAGTGCAGGATGAAGTTCTACAAGGCTCTCTTAACAGTGGGTTGGTGCAGGATAGGGCTTTTCAGTGCTCCCACAGGTCAATGTAGCAGTCTCCCAGATACCTGGTTTCAGGTTACTGTGGCAGTCTCCTAGTTCTCCAAAGCAGACTTCAGGATGAGGATGCATGACCAGGACTCAGTGGAACTCTGGTGGAATGGCTGGGGTTGCTGGCAGTGGACAGGGCTGCCAAAAAACTAACTTGAAGATAACATCACACAATGCAGCAACCATTGTTGAATTCCTATTAAATTTCTTGATGAAACTTTTATTGTTTCTGTTTTATTTTTACTATTTTATAGTCTTTAAAAATTTATATGGGCTTGGAAGACAGCTCAGGGGCATAAACACCTGCTTGACAAGAGCAAGGTCATGAGTTCAATCCCCAGTACCAAAAAACTAAACAAAAATTATAAAAATAATTTGATTATATAGAAACTTGATTTTGACTTTCTTCAATTAAGCTCATTAAACATTCATCTGGAATTTTCTATATATAACATCATTTTTTAAGATCTGAGAAGGACATTCAGGAACATATATGCTCAGGTAATGTCAGTTCAATAAAAATACTCTCTTAGAAAATAAAGGCAAGCAATAAATGAAATTCTTTAAGAACAGCTTTATAAAGGAGTAAACAAATAGAAAACACTAAGATCTGAATGTGTTTGGTTGCAGTCCTCTGCTTGTGGAGGACAGGAAAATTTAAGAACAAAGCAACATGCTCATGTTCAAATACTCAGCTAGTTCTAGACACAGGCAAAATGAAACCCAGTGTTGCTGTGTCAAAAGAGGAAAAGCTTCTTCTGTGGTATTTCCATGTCACTTGTTCCTTTTTGATTGTTTTTATTTTTTGAAGAGAGTGCACAACAACATTAAACAGAAAAATTACAACCAATTCAGAATTTCACTGAATAAGATAATACAAATTTCCCAGTATGAGTTGTAATGGTTTTTAGAAACAGAAAACTCAATATTTGTAGGGAGATAAAGATTTTGGCCAAGTTGGAAATCATGAAATGTGATTGTAGAAGATGCTAAGTGTAAAGGATTCTATTTTACATCAGTATAATGGAATTCCTGATATTGGATATCTTGAGAGAGAAAATAGAAACACGTAGGTTGCTGTTCAGAGGTCAAAGATGTCTCAAGATTGTTCATAACCTCACAAGAAAAGAACCAGGGAGTGCATCTTTCAGGGTCTCAAGAGTTCCCCCTCTGTCTTATTATAAAGCCATCTTTCATGTGGGTCCACTTTGATGAGTTTATCTGACCTTACTCCCACAGACCTTTCTCTCTAAATAAACATTAGATGTTAGATTTTTAGCTTCTTCCACAACGGGTTTGCTGTGAAAGCACAAGTGTAGTGAAAACCACCACTAAATCAAAGCCAACATGGGAAAGGAAAAACAATAACATCGTCATCATTGAACATGTGGACTCTGGGAAGTCCACCACCATCGGCCATCTGATCTACAAATGTGGTGGCATCACCAAAAGAACCATTAAAAATTTGAGAAGGAGGTTGCTAAAATGGAGCAGGGTTCCTTCAAGTATGCCTGGGTCTTGGACAAGCTAAAAACTGAGCTTGAGTGTGGTATCATCATTGACATCTCCTTGTACAAATTTGAGACCAGCAAGTATTATGTGAACATCATTGATGCCCCTGGACACAGAGGTTTCATCAAAAACACAAGTACAGGAACATTTCAGGATGACTGTGCTGTCCTGATTGTTGCTGCTGGTGTTGGTGAATTTCAAGCTGGTATCTCCAAGAATAGGCAGACTTGTGAGCATGCCCTTCTGGCTTAGACACTTGGTGTGAAACAACTAATTATTTGTGTTAATAAAATGGATTCAACAGAGCCACCCTACAGCCAGAAGAGATATGAAGAAATTGTGAAGGAAGTCAGCATCTACATTAAGAAAATCAGCTACAACGTTGACACTGTAGCTTTTGTGCCAATTTCTGGTTGGAATGGTGACAACATGCTGGAACCAAGTACTAACGTGCTTTGGTTTAAAGGATGTAAGGTCATCCACAAAGATAGCAATGCCAGTGGAACCACCCTGCTTGAAGGTTTGGATTGCATCCTTCCACCCATTCACCCAACTGACAAGCCTTTGTGTCTGCCTCTCCAGAATATCAACAAAATTGGTGGTTTTGGAACTGTCCCTGTGGGCTGAGTGCAGATTGATGTTCTCAAACCTGGCATGGTGGTCACCCTCCAGTTAACATCACAACTGAAGTCAAGTCTGTTGAAATGCACCATGAAGCTTTGAGTGAAGCTCTTCCTGGGGATAATGTGGGCTTCAATGTCAAGAACATGTCTGTCAAAGATGTCCACAGTGGCAATGTTGCTGGTGACAGCAAAAAGATCCACTAATGGAAGAAGCTGGTTTCACTGCTCAGGAGATTATCCTGAATCATCCTGGGCAGATCAATGCTGGATATGCCCCTGTACTGGACTGTCACAAGGCTCACATTGCTTGCAAGTTTTCTGAGCTGAAAGAAAAGATTGATCGCCAGTTTGGTAAGAAGCTGGAAGGTGGGCTCAAACTTCTGAAATCTGGTGATGCTGCCATTGTTGCCATGGTCCCAGGCAAGCCCATGTGTGTAGACAGCTTCTCTGACTACCCACCTTTGGGTCATTTCACTTCTGTGGGTGTCATCAACGCTGTGGACAAGGAGGCTACTGGAGCTGGCAAGGTCACCAAGTGTCTCCAGAAAGCTCAGAGGCTAAATGAATGTTCTCCCTAACACCTGCTACCTCAGTCTTAATCAGTGGTGGAAGATCATTCTCAGAACTGTTTCTCCAAGTTTGCAATTTAAGTTTAATAGTGAAAGATGGGTTAATGATAATAATGCATCATAAAACATTCAGAAGGAAAGGATAATGTTTTGTGAACCATTGTGTGTGTGTGTGTGTGTGTGTGTGTGTGTGTATGTGTGTGTGTGTGGCAGTTTTTAAGCTATTAGCTTTTAAAATCAGTACTTTTTAATGCAAACGATTTGGCCAAAAATCTGCCACAGAATTTTGAGACCTATTAAAATAAAATTTAGTGAGAAAAAAGTTGTTAGGTTTTTAACATAACACCTCATTGGACTACAATTGAACACATAAACTCTTGGGTGGTACACACTAAAATCATATCCAAGTCATGGCAAATGTTTTTATATCCATTAATTCAAACATAAATGAATTTATGAATGAAGTTCTATAGACTGAGATATTGTTCTCCCGCTGTACTGATATGCTCAGCTTTTGTAACAAAATACCACAGACGTGTGAAGGGCTGCCATGTCACCCTCCCTCAGACCCAAGTATAATTATGTTGAGTAGTTTTGATAACCAACACCCAATGTCCTTCTTTGCTTATTTAGATGGTTTTAGCTTGAAGCTCACTTTCCAGCTTGTCTAAATATATGAATAACTATCTCTGCTGTTTCTAGACTCTGATTGTATGGAATATTCATTCTCATCCTTTGATTAGTAGTTTAATAATTTCTTGTTTAAAATGTTTCCTATATGTATTGTTGGATTTTCTTTCTTGATTCATTTTGCTAATATTTTGATTAGTTAGTTGAGTCCATCAGAGTTGATAGCTGCAATTGACAGATATCAACTTTTTCATCCTTGTTCTATTCACTCATCGCTGTTTTCTCTCTTCTACTTAGTCTCTAGCCCTACTTGATGCATTTATTTTACAGGACTTTTTGGTATTATTGATTTCATTATCTCTTTCTAAGGTATCCTTGAGAATATTTTGAGTGTTGTTTTGTGGTCATTAATTTCCCATATGCTCTTTATCATGGAAATAAAATTTACATGGATTGGAAGCTGGTTTATGTTAGAACAGGAAACTCTTCATTTCATGTTCTCCTTGCTTTTAAGCTTTGTGCTGAGAAGTCAGTTGTCATTCTGATGGGTTTTTCTTTATAGGTAATTTGCTGCTTTCCTCTAGCTGTTTTTGAAATTTTGTGTTTCTGTTGGAGTTCTGGAATTTTAATTATTACATGCCATGGACTGTTTTACTTTGAATATTCAGTATTGCATATGTCTGTCTTATCTTCATATTTAATTATTTTTCTATGTCTGGCAATTTTTCTACCTTTAATTCTGCCATCAGCCTTTTTATGCCCTTTGTGCTATCTTGTGAGTTCTGTTAATTCCAATTATTCTTATATTAGTCTTTTTTTGAGTCATCTAGCAGCTTTTGGATCTGTTCTTCATATTCTCTTGTTGTTTATGATGTATTACTCATTCTTTGCCATTATCAACAGCACTGTCCTTTAGACCTGACAACCTATCCTTACATCAGTTACTTCTGCTGCTAATATTTTCAATTGTATTTTTAATCTTCTGCATTTTCTTGGAACTTCTAATGGAATCTCATTTTATGTATTCTAGGCATTCATGTTTTGTAACTCTTTTAGATGTATTAGGTTTTTATTAATGCCTTTCATAGACTGGCTCAGTGTTTGCTATGTTGGTGTCATATGGTGAACTCTTTCATTCTCTACATGGATAGCCTTATAGATAGTTCTGCTGTACGAATTATTATTTTCTCAACCTTGATTATGCTGGGATAATTGTGCAGTAGGTAGAAATTTTGGAAGAATTTTGTGGACTTATTTTTTGTTTTTATTTTTGTTTGTTTTGTTTGATGTGCTGGAGTTTTGGCACAGTGATTGGGTTTTGGGGAGTAAGTACAGTTTAATGACACTTTGCAAATTCAAATATTGATGGTCAATGAAAAAACTGACAGTAACAACTCCATCATCCACTTCTTTTTTGACCTAGAGATAATTTCTGATCTTATTTCTTCTATAGCCTGATGGTCTTGTCTTTACTTCAGTTGCTATTATTTCAGAAGTTTTACTCATATGACTTCTAAGTTTTCTATGGCCTATCTCCTGGACTTGTGCCGTAGGGCTGACATTGCCTTTTGCTCCTTTAGTCCAACAATCATGAAGCTCCCAATGTACACCTAGACTCAGCAGTGGCGGGAAAGGAGTGGGGCACAGGTCAATAAGTTTCCTATTATGGGGTTGGGGTGCAGGGTAGAACTTACTAAGGCTCTCATTACTGGTGGATGAAGCTGGTTGTAGCTCAGCAAAATTTCTGTACAGGTGGTGGACATGGTCTGAACTCACCAGGAGCCCAGTGTCTGTCCAGTATCTGCCTGCATCCTCAGAAGTTGAGATAATGCTCCAGTAGGTCCATCACACATCCAGACTCAGGAGATCCTTGTTGATGCCACTGGTCAGCCTACCAGCCTAAGTGCTCAGATGGTGGGGCAGGGTGCCAGCAGATCCACTTCACCTCTGCACTGGTGGTGCACGTGGCAGGACATGCTAGGTTGCTGTAACTTCCTGGTATATACCTGATTATAGTAGTAAAATCAGTGATATCAATGGTGTCAAATATAAACTAGGTGTGAACAAACCCCAAGAACCACTCATAAACTATATTTAACCAGAGCAAAACAGTAAATGGTTTTATGTTAGATATTTAGACCATCTAGTTATTTATATATAATAGATCAAAATATTGATATCTGTTAGTTGTAGATAGTGGTGTAGGAGACCAAGAAGACCGCTGGACTAAATGTCATCTCCTTCAAATTCCTTTTTAATGTTAAATGCACTAATCCTTGTCTCTTCTCAAGGAATATAGACTCCGTACTTCTAGGCTGAGCTTCACCATCTCAGGCTATTGTTAGCTTTCTTCCCCTCCAATCCTGTCTTTCAAGGCTGTCTTTCACCTAGTGAAACAGGGTAACATTATGGTCCTGGAATAAAATTCTCCTCCTGGGTGTTGGTCTCCTGCTCAGTAAGGTTTGTTCTTTTGTTTGTCACCTCTGCCACTCTGTGCTGATAATTGAATTTCAGAGTTGGTTAGGATTCGGTGGTTTATCTGCTATCCTCCTCTTTGTGCTGGCTGGTTAAGGCCTTGTGTGGCAGTGGTGGCAGAAGGAGCGGGGCATGTAGCATCTTCTCTTCCTTTCCTGTTCAGGGGAAAACTTCTTATAGAAATATTTGTGCCAAAATTTGGTTTAAGGACAGACCAAGAGTGATAATAAGTTTCAAGCTGGGGCTGGCAAGATAGCTCAGCAGTCTAAAGCACGTCCTTAGGCAAGCTTAGGCAGGTGCAGGGGGCCACAATTTAATTCTAGTGCAACACGCCAAGCCAGCAAAAAATTTAAAAAAATCAAGAGAAATTTGAGAACTGTGTTAAAGTTGGAGGAAGTAAAGTCTTGGTGTATGTTCAATATAAATAAATATCACTCTCACTTCATCTGGTTGTGCTTACTTATGTGCTTGTGTGCACTTCTACATTCATGGAATTGACTCACAGAAGCCAGATGGGAATCTGTGCCCTGGGGAGAGTGAGTCAGAGTCTCAAGATGTCAGTCAGGTTCCTTTCACCTGTCCATCATGGAAAAGTTGGTGACCATAAGCAAAAGACATTTTTGTTACATTAAACAGATTAAGAAGAACGCCTTAAATTCAGTGCAAAACGTAGGCTATGAACTCTGTTTTAAATTCTTAGGCTTGTTTACTATATTTGAATTTCTTGATGACAGTGCCACGGGGACTCAAACACATTTTCAGGAAGGAGAAGGAAGTAAGAGGCTATGGATGCTCCCTGAAGAAGGCTGCCTTCCCTGAACCATTCATATTATGCTGGGTGTTTTTTTTTAGATTTCTAATGTTTTTATTCTGATGTTATAGGCAATTCTGTGAAAAGGTCCTATGTGTGAAAAGGCATAGAATCTGCTTTAAAAAA
Organism: Myocastor coypus; assembly: GCA_004027025.1. NCBI lineage: Eukaryota > Metazoa > Chordata > Mammalia > Rodentia > Myocastoridae > Myocastor > Myocastor coypus. The sequence goes on along the minus strand of PVJA010039191.1, from coordinate 5,053 downwards.
CAGTTTTTAAATGGGAGGCCTGAGTGTACATTCTACCTCTTTCAGTATCACCAGAGAACCCTTATTAGCTATCTCCATGTTGTGTTTTTTGTTCATTGGCTTTAAGCCAATACCCAAGACTAAGAAATTTATAGAATACAGATTTTGTTTACCTCATGATTGTGGAAACTTCAAATGCAGTGTCTCAATATATGGTGGACGTCTGTTTTCCTCTGTTGTCACATACCAGAAGGCAATGAACAGTGACATAAAGAAAGCTGTGAGAGCTCACTTGTATAACAAAAATTCTCCCTGACAGCACGTTGATGTATATCTGAAGGGCGAGCTCTTGAGTCTCAAGAAGCCCTGAAACTCTCAATATTGCTCTCAACTTTGGAGACAGAGATTTTAAAATGTAAATTTGGGGGATCCCTTCTCTGCATAGTTGTCCATTGTCTTTCTGTTTCCATGTTTATGAATTCAATTCTCTATTAAGTACACTGTGAAGCCAGTTGATGGGAGGATTGACTACTCACCTTCTCTCTCATAGTAGGACAAGTGTGATGACAACAACTAATTAAAGATTTCAATTTATCTAGGAAAGAGTATATCTTATGTCCTCCAAACTTAGAAATTATGTCAGAATTGATGCTTATCCCAATCATTCTAATCTGATCATCACATCTGATGTACTGTAGTACATATATTGAAAACTCATATTTGGAAGCTTTCAACACACATTGTTATGCCTTCTTGAAATATGAAGTCCAGTGCTGTTATCCATCACATCCCACTTTTCAGTAAGACAGCAGAAACATTTATTTTTATCTAAGTTAATGCAGTACAGCTGGTCACACTTTAACCACTGCTGCCATTATTTCTATTCGCAGACTCTAACAAATAACATTCTATTTACTACTGCTCTAAAGACAGCTACTGTGGTTTACACAGGTTCATGCTACCACACATTACTGATGTTTCAGGGGATAGCTGAGTTTGCTTAACACAAAAGCTTCACTTCTGACAGAATAGAGCATGCAGAAACAGTTACAGGCTCATTCAGCTCTCTGCTCTTTGAAAAAAGACAAAAGTATATGCTGGAGAGAAGATAGCATCTTTACCAGATTGTACTGGGAAAACTGGCTACACTCACGGACGATGAATCTAGTCTCCTGTCTCTTATAATCTACTAAATTAAAATAAAGACAAAGATGTAGTCTTAAACAATCATCTGAAAGATAAAATGGGTAAAACATTTGAAGACATTGGCATACATAAGGACTTTCTGAACAGAAATCCTTTTGCACAAGAAATAATATCACGAGTCAATAACTAGGATTATTTGAAGCTAAAAGGTGATTTCATGCTAAAGGAAATGGTGAACAGAGTGGGAAGACGAACTGTAAAATGGAAGTTTTTCCACCTCCTCCTAGGAAAGAATGTTAATAGCAAGAGCAGAATAAAACAACAAATATTTGACCTACACAAAAATCCAGTTAATTATGCTCATTTGAAATAACATTTCACAGAAGGCGTATGAAGGACCAATAAACATTTGGAAACCTTCTTAACATTTCTAGGTATCTGAGAAATACAAATTGAGACAGGGCCAACCAAATAGCTCAGTGGATAAAAGCACCTGCAAGGAGGTGCAGAGGCAGGGGTTTGATCTCCAGGTCTGCCATGGTGGTCCCATCTTTGGAGTGCACTGAGATGGCAATTGAAACTAGGCATGGTGATGCATGCCTGTAATCCCAGCTCTTGAGAGGCTGTAAACAGGTGGATCATTATGAGTCTGATCTAATAGTGAGACCCTGAACACCTTGTGACACTTTCCTAAATACAAAAAAAGAGTCAATGATAAACAAATGGTGACAGACCTGAGAGTAAAAGGAACACTTCCATATTGTTTATGGGGAAGAAAATTAATACAATCACTGTGGAAATCAGTATGTAGATTTTTTCAAAATTAAAAAATGCATATTTCATCTCTCCCAGCAATTGCTCCTCCAGATATCTTCCCAAGAAAGGCATATTAAAATGATACATGTATGTTTCTAGTAGTATAACTCATGAAAGTTAAATATTAGACATTTCCTATATGAATATCAACACATAAATGGATAAAGAATATGTGATGTTTATAAACAGTGGAGAGGCTGGGAAGATAGCTTGGCATTCTAATCGCTTGCTTTGCAAGTGCATGGACCCACGTTTGAGTATCTGTACTGCCTGCAGTTTCACTGTGCTGGCCACCAAAACCCCACAAACCTGTAATCCCAGCTCTGGGAAGACGAGACAGGAGGATCACTATGACTCTGAGCTGGGTAGTGAGATCCTGTACCAAGTAAATAAATAAATAAATAAATAAATAAATAAATAACCAGCCAACCAACTAAAAAAAAAAACAATGGAGTAAGGATTTCCCATCAAAACAAATGATTTTGAGTTACTTGCAAAAAAAGAGCACATTGACATTATAAAGTTTCATGAAATAAATCAGATACGTAAGCTTAAATATTATACTAGTTTTAAAATATGGACAGCCAAAATTATGTCATGTAAAGAGCAAAATAACTGACAGATAATAGGAAATACAGAGATAGCTCATTTACACAAGGAAATTGGATGAAGGAAAAACAAATGGAAAAGGGGTGGGATAAAAAAAAGAAGATGGTTTTCACACATGTACAAATGTCTCATGATGAATTTAATCATTATATATTACAAACACACACTATTTTAAATTTAGACACAAATGAAAATAAACATACCCTTTAAATGTCTTCACACTGGTACATATTGTCACAAATGACGTTTTCAATTGTATTCATCATAGTGTAGTATTCCATGGTGCATACCTACCACTGTTTCTTTATTTTTATCAGATCATAGATGCTTTAGCTTATTCCACAACTCAGTTATTTTTTTTAGAACTCAGTTATTGTATAATGCTGTGACATTATGAGAGTGAGGGTACTTGTAGGATATCCTAGGTCATATCCTTTGTATGGTAGATATACTCAAGTGTAGGATTATTGGAGGGCCTGCTACTTCCATATTTAGATATATAAAGAAATTCCATACTGCTTACTATAAAAAATTCATTCTTGTTGTATAAGAATGAAACCTTCCTTTGTATCACAGGAACTAGAATGAAGATTTAAGAAGAGTTTTAGGAAGTTCAAGTGGTTTGAAACAGGTTATTTTTAAGGAGCAACCTTGACTGTTGGGGGAAGCCTACTGGATGCTCTTCAAGTGAGAAAACAATTGCAATGCTAAATTGTGGGTAAAGAATATGAGACATATTCCTTATATCCTCAGCCATGGCCTGAGGGTAGTGGTGGTGCAGTAAGCTCACTTGTTTTTCTAGAATTATAACTTCATGAAACCCATCTTCAAACTTGGTAGCAGTGTCTGGTATTCTTGAGTGGCAATTTCACTGTGGGTAAAATCAAGTAAACATCCTCCTTGTGAGTAGGAGTCTACCTTGGTTAGGGAATACTTGGCAAATACTTCTTTGCTTTTTTCTCCTCTCAGGTCAGTGATAATGATGTAATAGGATCGGGAAAAGACGTACTTGAGATGGATATCTGATAGATAAACTACTCATACACTATCTGAAACTTTTTTGATTGATAATCTCCATGCTCTGAGCAATAGAACCTTCATAATGGTATCGAATGTGTAGTGACATCCTGTGTATAAATGTTCAGTATGAGAGGTCCTGGGGCTCCTGCCTAGAAGAAATCTTTCTTTGTTCCAAGGAAGGTCATGGAGGTCAAAGTGAGCTCAGTGGTACAGCACCTGACTGGCACTAGCGGATAAGTGATTTCATATGGAAGGTCAAGAAATGAAAAAAAAGAGAAGTATTTGTAGTCTTTTCTATAATAGGTTGTAATGTGCTCTTTTCTGGATACCACTTCAATATCAATGCCACCTCATTATGATTCTTTTATATATCACTTAAAATTAACTATGCACAGTATAATAAAAGTCTGGAAACCTTGTAACGCTCTTAGCAATATTTATATTCTCTGGAGCTCAGTGGTCATTCCAGTAGTATTGGGGATTTGTTGGCATTTTCTGTGTATTTCTAGATCTTTTACTCTAGATGTATGACTTAGAACGGCAATTGGTGAAGTTTCCTACAAATGAAGAAAGTAATTCTGGAGAGAGAAAAAAGCTGCCATAGAGTCACTATAATCCTGGGAAGTTGAGATGGAAGCACAGTCACCAATCTGTCCAAACCAAGGTTTCCACAAGAGGGCTGTCTGTCATGTCGCCTAAGCACCTGTGGAAGTATGTGACACTAATTCACCTACTCTGCAGTGAGAATCTTTCAATGAGAGTTTGAAATCTGCACCCATGCTTTTAATTTTAGGACAATTTCTGAACTCACCTTGTGAGACTGAGACTTTTTTGTCTCTGTTTGATGAAGGAAATAATCTTATCTCTAAATCTGTAAAATCCCATGAAGATCCTCTGTCTGTCTTAAGTTTAAGCTTCTTTATTTCTCAGTTCAACCCAGGTTTGAGAACAGAGTGGCATGTGCTGCTCTTCATCCTGATAAAAAGGAGGAAAAACAGCAGTCACAGTGCAGGAGAGCTATGAAAATTCAAGAAGAATCTCAGGAAAGGAATTCATACAGGAAGATACTTGCAGGAAGAGTAGTGTATTTAATGGACAGATACCCAGTGAACATGTCTGATTGTCCTTTCACCAAGTTAGAACATGAACTCACACTATTGAGAAAGTCCTAGGGCCTGCCAGATAGCTCAGTCAAATACAGTAAAGGATCCCCCTTGTTACTGAGCTTGCACTCTATACCCAGTCACTAAATCGAGTGTCCCTGCAAAGTTCTGGGAAACTGGCCCTGACTGACAGTTCAGGTTCTCCTGTGATGTCTTTAGCTCTTATTCAGTGAAACAAGATCCTCTAAAACACTGAAGATCACTTGAGACCCAAGAAGACTTCTTTATGTACAGAGCAAAATGCTTTAAACAGTTCTGGATATTTTGAGGAAAGAAAAGTGAATTGTTTGAGCTGAGTATCACGAAAATAAAAAAAAAAA
>PVJA010039190.1:0-19304 GCA_004027025.1 Myocastor coypus | reverse complement strand
CAGGGTAGTCCGCTCGGTTGCCCTGCTGACTGGACCAGCGATCACCCACCGTGCACTTCCCAAGCATGTTGTTCTCATGCACACTGGCCACCAGGGTCCAGCCACCACCCGCAGTGGTCATGTCACAGAAGGTCTGGTAGATGACACCGTTCTTGGTGCTCAGGAAATACAGGCCATCTGGAAGGAGACACAGCCCAGAGCCTACCTCTCTGCAAACGCTTAGCCCATCTCAGTCCACCACCAGGGCAGCTCTAGGAACAAGAAACATGGCCCAGACACTGCTGACTTAAGCCCTATAATTTTGTGTCCTTAGGGCGACTAGATCTCCTGAGTTCATAAGACCATAGCCCTGTGAGTCAAAATATGATTATCCAAACATCCAGTAATTCCCCTCCTAAAATTAAACATGGATTTGAATTTATCACAACTCTGCAACTCCTCTCCAAATATACACACAGAATGTTGAAGCCTGGACTGCAGTGGATATCTGTATGCTAATGCTCATGGCATCACTGATCTCATGATGCAAAACATAGAAAGAAGCCTAGCATTCCTCCACCAAAGAGTGCATTAACAAAGCATTGTGCGCATGTATGTACTATATGCTACATATAGAATGCACCTCTACTGATAAATATATGAAAATACATGGGGGAATAGGAATCTATAACCCATGCCACAACATGTATGAACCATGGCATTATTATATCAAGAAAAATAAGATAAGCATAAAAGGACAAATAATTTATGATCTATCATAGGCAAATTTATCCAGAGTGTAAGTTGAATTATAAGAAAAATAGAACCTGAATTTATTACTTAGTGGCTAAAGAGTCTCAATTTGAGGGAATGAAAAACTTCTGGAGATGATGATTATGTTTATGTAAAGCAAATTAATTTCACACAAATTAACATTGAAAACTGATTGAAATTGAAAATTTTGGGGCCCAGCCAAATAGTTCAGCTGATTAAAGCACTTGGATGCAGACACAAGTTCCAATCTGCAGGCCTGCCATGGTTGTCAACTCAGAATGGGCATGGTGAAGCGCACCTGTAATCCCAGCTCTTGGGACACTGTAAACAGGCAGAAAACTATGAGATCAATCTTGTAGAGAGACCCTGAACACCTTGTCTCCTAGACCCTTCCCTAAAATACCATAGAAAAGAAAAGAAAAAAGAAATTGCAAACTTTATCCAATATATAATACATGTACAATTTGCCTTTCTTTTATACAAAACTGAAATTAATTTAAAACCTCCCAAAAACAAAGCCCTGCCGGGCGTGGTGGCTCACGCCTATAATCCCAGCACTCGGGAGGCTGAGGCAGGAGGATTGGTGCGAGTTCGAGACCAGCCTGGGCTACAAAAGTGAGCTCAGGACCAGCCTGAACTGCATAGCAGGACCCTGTCTCAAAAAGACAAAAAAAAAAAAAAAAAAAAGCCCTGTGCTTGGCTGGACTGTCTTTGTATACTGCAACACTCACCACGGGCACCATGGCACCTCTGCTGGACCTCCTTGCAGCTTCGGGGAAGAGATGGAGTGAACGAACAGCTGTCCCATCTGGTCTCCATATTGGCCACAGCTAGAGAAAATGCAGAGCTTTATTCTCATTGCTGGTTTGATACAAAACCCATCCTCCCCTTATCACTAATCTCCAGCTCACTTCTACACTAAGTCAGGGCCTTGCTCCCTGCTTTTCTCGGCCTACAAACAGCAACCTTGTCTCCTTTCAGCACATCTAGCCCAGCACCCAGCACTGACTTGATACGTGCCTCCCCACAGGACCTGATACTTGCTAGGCCCTGTCTTAGGCACAGGACATTCAAAGAAATGAAACATTGCTTCCCCTGATCACAAAAAAGGTGGGGCCAGAAATGTACCTCAATCGAGTTAGCACCTGCTTAGATAGGCACAGGGAGCAGGGTTCAATCCTCTGTACCACATGCCCCGCCTGCCCCTGCCCCAGATGTGCTTAGCTGGCCACAGAGTCCAACTACAGTGGCACACTCCAGTAATCCCAGCACTTAGAAGGCTGAAAACAGGAGGATCACTATGAGTCTGAGCTGTGCAGTGAGACTCTGTACCAAATATATAAGAAAAAAAAAAAGACACCTTACCTATAGTTTCCAAAATGTCAACATAAAAGTGTACTGAGAAGAATGAAGCAAAAGTTTGACAGAAGAAAAGAGAGAGACGTGAGGATGGAGAGGGAGAGGTCTGAGTGGAGGCAGAGAGATTTTGCAGCTTTGGATGTCTTGGTCACAGAAGGTTAGCACAAATAACTCCTTAGCTTATTCTGAGAGGATAAATATGACTTATCAATAAGAAGAGAGACAGGGGAAGTCAGGAGGAAAAGAACATGTTTGATGGCCTAGAGGAAAGAATAAAGTCAAAACATCCACCACCCTAAGAAGTATAGGTAGCTTGAGTGGCTAAAAGATAAGGTATATGTAAAATAATGCTAGTCATGCCAAGACACTGACAGAGCCAGAGAGCAGAAAGCCTTCCACGCTAATCTCCACTGCAGTAAGTCAGAAGACAAGAAGCAGTGACTAGCTCTGTAGTCGCTGTAAGGTTTTCAGTACTCACAAGCTGATGATCCCTACATCTCAGCATTCCTGGCACTTCGCTGCCCCATGCCTAAACTATAACTAATAAATACTGTTTTGTGAAGAGCTCATCAGAGGATGTTTAGGGGAAAAAATATATTTTTCTCTTTAAAAAATAAATAATAATGAAGAGAAATCTTGAAATGCCCTTTTTCTTGTTGCAGAGAGGAGGTCTACACTATACTGGGTGTAGTGTAGACCGTGCAGTTGGCACCCAAGCCCAAGGCTGAGGCCAAGGGAATGAGAAGCGCCTGAGATGACCTACAGTCCTTACTTACCAGGGTCCTTCAAGGTCAAATGAAGCACAGAGCCCAAGCCAAGGTCAGCCTTAGCCACACCCTCTCTGCTGCAAGTCAGATCCCACAAAAGGGCAGAAAGCAGCACTCAGCCTACATGCAAGGTGACCTTGGGGCACCTCAAAGATATCATCTTAGCCCAGGAGGGCTCCGATCCTGGTGGTAATTCATCCTACTTGTTTTGTTCCAAAACTAAAGAAGAGCTGGGAAGCCCCCGCTACTGGAAGAGACTCACCTGCCCTGCATTCTCGGGTGGCCACCATGAGGAGCAGCAGGAGGCCAAGCCGCGTCCTTGTAACCTGAAAGAAAGCAAGATGAGGGTCACTATTCTGACCATCCTTCCTCTGTTTCCTTGTCACTCTCATCTAGTCTGACACAGACCAAAGGGCCCTAGCTCTCTATTATTTTCTTTAATTCTACACATTTGAAACCTAAACCAGTACTGGGCCAAAAGCAGTGTTTCCCTAACTCACAGACAGCAGCCGGCTTCCTTCCATATTGGGCCTGGCGCCGGGAGCTGCTGACTGAGTGGAGATTGCGTGCTTCCTCCACAAAGACTTCTGATGAGGAGCGGGGCCCTGAGCCTTTTATGGTGACACACAGCGGGCACTGCCCAGACCTCCAGCCTCTGCTTCCACTGGCCTGATGCCCACTGGCGGCAAGCTTCTGTTCCTATCAGGACAGGATCTTTACTGATAATTCACAGAAAGAGCTAGCAATTGGGGACGACCCTGAAAGATCACTGGCTAGCATCGCTTCCAGATTTGAGAATCTCATAGAGCAGTTTCCCCAAATCTAAAACACAGAGTTGATGTGAATTTGAAGGGTTTGTTTGTGTCTCCCTTTCCTGCTGAGCACAAAAATTTTTCTAAAATTAAGCATATGTCATAGTCATTATCATTTCAGGAAAAAGAAAAAACAAAATAAGAAAAGGATCATTTCAAAAAAATCTAAACCTTTCCTTCAGTTTAAATACAATTAGTTCAAAATCGTAATGTAATCTTTCATGCTCTCACGATGTCACAAACTACTGAATATAATGACTGCCTGCATTTTAGGGATAAAACTGGAGCTTCTGATCCCTGTACCTCTACTGCTCCAATTTCATTCTTCAGTTCTCAGGTCCCATAGTGTCCAGTACTAGAACTGTTCAGCTCCTCCTGGGTGATGCCATACACACCCTTCATGATAGTTCTGACAATAATGGCCATCCTTAAGGAAAACTGTGTCTTCCTGGTTCTTTTCTGTCTTTTTAGGTTCAATATAATGACTTACACAAAATATTCATGCATACTAATGGAATAAAAAAAAAAAGCATACATTTAGAAACTCTCCAAAGGAAATACACTGCCTATATGTGACAACCATCTCCTCCTCTGCAATCTAAGTAATCTCAGATCTGTAGTGAAGCCCAAAATTATCCTAAAAAGGATGAAGATTACCTAGCAACAATTAGAAAGATGTGTGAAAATTAAGCATAGCTACAGAATCCTGGAGGGCCAGCTGAATGGCTCAGCAGTTTAAAGGGCCAGCAAGGAGGCACAAGGGCTGGGGTTTCAAACTCTGGGCTGCCAACCCTGCCACCAGGACACACTGAGATGGCAATGGTGACTGCCCGTGGTGACACAGGCCCAGCTCTAGGGAGACTGTAAACAGGTGAATCACTATGACTCCAAACTAGTAGTGAGATCCTCAAAACCAGGTACACCCTTCCCTAAAAATAGAAAAAAAAATAAAAAAGAAAAAAGAATCTGAGAGATTCAGGCAACTGGATGCAGAAAAGAGAAGGGAGCCAGATCTTGGAGGCTCAAAGTTAGAGATGGAAACAACAAGAAGACAAAGCACACCCTGCTGATGGCATCCAGAGGCTCCTGCCCACCACGCCAGGTGGCTGGAGGGCTGCCGATGTGTAGCAGACCCTACTGTCTGGAAACTACTCACAATGTTTTCTCCAAGAATCACAAAAATTGCTAAGGAACCACACAGCTGGCCATCAAAGGCAACAGGCCCAACACCAGGATATTAGAGGAAGAAAATAAATAGACAAACAGATACCTATTGTACTTGTGCTAAGATAAAAACCATAAAAACGGCACACATAAGAGGGGAACAGGATTAAGTGCAATTCAGAGATGTTATGTTCAGGCACCAGCTCCCCATTGGAAATGTCCTCCTACAAACAGCAAACTATAAAAGACATTCAAATAAATGCATATTTTCTTTTTTGTGAAGTTTAATGGCACACTTTAGATATGCGTCATGACCACTTTCATCATAGAGACTTTGAACCTGTACATGACATCATCTTTATCTTGCCCCTGAGCCCTTTGAACTTCCCTTCCCCTCTTTATTTTTATTTGTTTTATTTTTTTTCTTGTTTCAGAACTTTTGTTTGTTTATTTTTATGGCCGGCTCAGCCTGCCCTGAGGGCAGGGCTGGCACAGCATGTGGTGCCAGGGATCGAACCTTGGTCCCTGCAGCTGCCTAAGCTTTCCTAAGCAGGCGCTTTAGACCACTGAGCCATCCTGCCGGGCCCCCTCCCCTTTATTTACAAAAGTTTGGTTTCCATTTTTCTTTCCTTTCTCTTTTATTTGTCCTTTCCCTTCCTTCCCATGTTCCTCATTCTGTTTAGGAACACCTGGGCGAGTCTCCTTCAAAGAAGAGCGACTGTCTCCATTTTGGTGGAGCCTGACCCTACTTCCTTGTATTCATAGGTACAGAGCTGCCTAGGGCTTTTCCTTTCCCTTCAATGGGCTTTACGCCAACCATAGTGATTTCTGCTTGCAGTAGCAAATAGAATGGTGCACTTCTTTCCAGTTCCAAAGGGCTCTATAGCTCCCCTTAGGAGTGGCCTGTGGGTATCCCCAGCTGCAGCTTGAAATTCTTTCAGTTCATTCATCTCCTCTATCAGCTCAGGAACCAGAGCATGTTTGCAGTGATGTATAAAGGCACGCATAAAACCTAAAAAGTGTCTTTCCCTTCACTGGGCTATGCACAGGGATAGCTGTGCCTGGCTCGGGGGAAGTGAGTCACATACAGAGAACACCTACCAGAGCTCAAAACTCCCTAGGATGCTGTTACATTCTTCAGTTGGAAGGACAGCTGCACCTAGTGAGGAACAGAGAGATCTCTGTTGAATAGAGAAAAGTGAGGAACAATAAGTAACAAAGAACATGTTGTTAAGGAGTAAGAAGGAACACTGTAGAAATAATACTAACAATTCAATAGCCTCCAGCATCGCAGGCTTCACTGGTGGCCCACTACAATTGCAGAGCATTTGACTGTGTATGTATCTGCTTCCTCTTGGTCCAGGGAGAGATACATTCTTTTCCTTTTTTTTTTTTTTTCTGGGCAACATCGGGGGTGGGGGGAGGTGGGTCATGCCCACATGCTGTGCTCTGTGGAGCGATTATGGGGACGGTGTGCAATATGTCGGCTTTGGGGGGGGAAGGAAAAAAAAGGAGGAAGAGGTGGTGTTGATTTGGAGGGGTGGATGTTTGATTGTTTGGTCGATCTTATATGCCTATGTGTGTTGGTCTGAGCTGATCTGGTGATGAAGGTGTGTGATGTGACCATTGTTGAATTTAAACAATAAAAAAATATTAAAATGAAAAAAATAAAATAAAATAAAATTAATTTTAAAAGCAAAAAAAAAGGAAATAATACTAACAATTTCTCAGCCAGGATCTAATAAATCTAGTTGAAATGAGAAAACCTTCCGATACACTTTCCAAGGGAGCTTCTTTGCCTTCCTCTGTATTACAATTGACACCTACATTGTCCCCCTCAACAGCTGTCTGTGTGCAGAGATGGAGGTGACTGGCTCATGAGAGCAACCATGGCTGACTTAGTGATAGGCAGAGGGATCTGGCTGGAAGTGGCAGCTCACTGGGAGTGTGAACTGGAAAAGCCTCTCCCCACCCCTGCCCCCCCTTCTCTCCTCCCCTCTGCCATGAGAGGAACAGCTGTCCTCCAGCCAGGCCTTTCCACCATGCCATTTCTGCCTTGGAGCCAACAGGCAGTGGACTAAACTGTGAGCCAAGATAAACCTATTCTCCTTGAAGCTGTAGTGTCAGGTACAAGGCCTCAGCAGGGAGAAACTGACCAAGATAATATGGGTCCCCTTCATGCCTGTTACTGCAACTTTGTCTTCCACTTTCTAAGAGACATAAGAAATTTTCTACCCAATGAGAAGTAACTGACACTCGGGAAAGCAGACAATTGGATCAGATCTGTACCCTATAGGAAAACAATACACTGCCCGATGTTTAGTGATGGGTGAGACTGAGGGCATCCCCATTCTGTCTGTATGAACAGAACCATGAAGAACAGATGGCCACTTAGCTTCTTTTGAACAAGACCTTTCAGATGCAAGCCCAGGAAGGTTAGCGCAAGAAGGGCCGCCGAGTTCATCCATCCCTAAATAGAATGCGGCAGGCAACAAGGCTAGAATGTACCAGATGTGGACATTGGGAAGCATTTTTCTTCTTTGGTGCACCACAAAGAAATGCACTCCTTTCTCCTTTAGGAATTCAGGTTGAGAATGTGAATTGATCAGTCCATGTAAACAAGTTAGGAACGGATAGGGTGGCATGCCTCCTCCCTACTCCTATCCTTCTGGCTACCTGGAGGAGCTACCTGAAAGGGGCTGTAGGATGGAGATTCCTCTGCCAGGATTCCTAAGTCCTAATATTTGAAGCACTAAAGTGGTAAAATCAGCATCCATCACATCTGTAAATATTCCCTTGAATTTTCCTGTGCTTTATCCCTTGCATGAAAGAATTTATAGAATATCAAGTTTTGAGTGAATAAGATTTATTCTTCTAGCTGGGCATGGTGGCGCACGCCTGTAATCCCAGCAGTCTGGCGACTGAGACAGGAGTATCAGTGCAAGTTCAAGACCAGCCTGGGCTGCAAAAGTGAGCTCAAGGCCAGCCTGAACTGCACAGCGAGACCCTGTCTCAAAAAAAAAAGATGTATTCTTCTTTTCTGAACCATTAGCAAGTCATTACTAGTCAGATGTTCTCCATCACTTGGATCCCAGAGGTGGGGAAGAGGTCTACATCCCACAGGACAAAATCATCAGCGATAGAACAGAAGCACGGCCGCTTCAGTGATCTCCTGACTGCAGCTCGAATCACGGTGAGCTCCATATCCACTCCAGTCAAAGGAAGAAAAATCCCCACACTGCACAGGATTGCTTTCTGGGAAGTAGCCTCCTCCACCAATGCAGTGCTAGGACACAAGGAGTGGAGAGCACAATGACGAGAGGTCTGCCAGTGAGCAGGAAGATGTGCTAGTGGCCAAAGCCAGCGCAGTCTTTTTTCTCGAAAATTTTCATTGGTGATATTCACCAATTACACTCAGGAAATCTTTCCTGGTCGCTCTTTTGACATCACTGCCTTAACCTGGCTTTCCCCCAACTTTTCTGAACATTTCTTCTAAGCATCCCTGACTGGACTCTTCGTGAATTCCTTAACAGCTGCTCCCTGGAAAGGGACAGAACTTCTTAAACCATACACATGAAACCTGAAAAGCAGTTTGCTGATCCATCAACACAACAGACTCTCTGAAACAACAGTGACTCTGAGGACAGAGTTCACTCTTCTCAATTTACTCATGACCCCAGAGCTCTAGCTGCAGTCTTAGGCCAAAGACCTCACACAACAAGTGCCACCTGGATCTCTACTAGGCACTTTGAACTCCACATGACAAAATAATGACAGCTGTGCATTATTTAAAGGCAGGAAAGCAAGTCCACAAATACATGAAAAGACATCCTTATCATTAGAACATCATACAGCATACTGACACCAATCTCAATGAATAGCAATGCAAGGTGAAATAATATTTTATGTTCCCAAACAGAAGTAGAATCCTTCAGTGTCCAAAGTACTGTTATGTAGCAGCACCTGAGTGTATATCCCTCAAGAAACCTAAACCTGTTTATGATGTCCTCACTTAATAAATACCAAAATGAAAACCATACCATTCGAGACCTCTCTTTATTTCTTTGCATTTAACTGGCCATAGGGCAAAAGTCTTTGGACTTTTCAGTACCCTCCATTCCATCCCATGAGTATTACACATAAACTTCAGGTCTTCAGTGGACCACTGAAACCATCTCAGCACTGGTCCCATTGTCCTTAATATCTCACCAATATCACACACACTGACAAAATCAGCCTCCCTCACAGGCCCCTTTGATACCCATAAAGACTCACATGCTCAGTGTTACATCCAGTGACTTACTCCAGCACACAAGGCATTAGCTGCTCGCTCATTATTAAATACTCTGAACTGGACAAATCCTGCAGTGAATTCATCTGAAAACAAGAGACAAAAAACACCTTTCAAGGAAGATGCTGGAGCTAGCATCCTTTCAGTCAGCACAAAGGCTCTCTACCTAGGTCTGAGGCCCCAGCCCAACACCTTAGCTGTGCAAGTGGAGCTGAGCAGCACTGTGGCTGATGGGAGACCAAGCCTAGGCAAGGGGGGACCTTTCTGTACCACAGAGACAAAGAGCTGGCTCTGAAGGAGGGCTCCTGGTCTTCCAGAGATTTGTATGGAGAAATTCAACCATGCAAAAAGATCACTACTGCACACTATCAGGGCTTACTGAAGCAACTGGTGAGTAAGCTCACTCTGGCTGTCTTCACACTTTTCTCTTATTTTTAATTATTCTTTTTCCTTTGTGGGACAGTCACTTCTGGGATGAAATCCAGGGCCTCAAACATACTACACAAGTTCTGTATCCCTCAGGTGCTTGCACAACCCCTTTTATGCTTTTCTACTTCTCTTCTATTTTAAAGTCTTAAGTCTCAAATATACATAAAAGTAACTGCCTAGCAGAGGTTCAGCCTCTATAAAGGTTGTGAGGTCAAATATAAATTTAAGTTGAACAAATGAATACCTAACCATCATAACAACACAAGTGTCCCACATGCATGTGAACCTGGCCAGCTTCTAACTACTTACTGACAGGGAAGTGATGGATTTGCTCGGAGGAGAGTGAGGAGTCCACTTTTACTGTCCCATTGCCACCTTTACGCCTGAGTCTAAGCTGGGCCAACAACCCCTGAGTGTCAGTTTCTTAAGCTCCACCAAGAAGTTATTAGATAAGATTAGTTCAGGCCCTCAAGAACTTATACAAATTAACTAAGGCCATATACTTAACACACAAAAGAAACCAGGCTGCAGTAATGACGTAACTATTACGTTTGCTCAATAAATGTATCATCTTTCCTACAAACATTTCAGAGGAGCACTGAAGACTCACTGCCACCACTGGAGGAGTAATAAGACGCCATCTTCTGGGCATCCCCAAAATCGTATACCAGAGGTATCGCAGGCCTGTTGTCAGTCCAGCACTTTCCTGCTCCGTATTTCACTGGGTATTTCTATGTGAAATGAAGAAGTCCTTAGGTCAGGACAGTAGGGTTAGCAGTAACAGATGCAGGACAAATAGGAATTCTGCTGTTCTTGGTGCATTAAATGCACACAATATGGGTATCTTTCCTTTGGACTATGCTTCTTCAGCATCCCAGCTGCCTTTGAGCTGACTCTGAAATTCTCTTGCTCTACCAGTTTCCGTATTCTCCCCTAGTTCACTCCCGTGGGTCTCCTACTCTCTCTGGATCAGAATTCCTCCCAGAATTAGGAAAGAAGTTATGAGCAAATGATAGTGTAGCAGACGTGGAACATAACCCTGGGGAAAGTGGGTATTCCTGATCTAAGCACCTGCTGCTCTTCAGACCCATGAAAATCAGCCCCACCAAAAGACCTGTGTACCTTGTAGAGTCCAAACAGGTTATGTCCCACATGCGAGAAGAAGCCGGTATTAGTGCGGTACTGCAGCAAGGCACTATTTATCCAGTTCTCCATGGGTCTACTGTTGGACACATGCCAGATGCCCAGATCCTTGGCACCGATATCGTAGTAGCCAGGATTCTAAAAGCAACCAATACTTGAGCCTGACCAGGCCAAACGGCCCCATGAAGCAAAGAAGACACACACATGAGCCACAGGATGCATGGGCAGCTGTGTTTCAAGTAGCTAGATGGACAGGCAGGTTCTGCACTCACATTTCCAGCCGATAATGGATTCCACCACCACCCAGGTGCCCCATTTTCATTACACCTTCTTGGGACACATATGGGGGTCTAGATATCTATTTCTCTTATCTGCTCCCACTAGAGTTCCACACCCCACACAGCAAACCTCCCTGCTCCAGGCCCCAAACCTTCCTACAGTGGTGGCAACAGGCACCAACCTTGTAGTCATCGCTTGTGGCAGCCTCTGCAGTCCCAAAGGTGTTATAGTTGGCCCAGTTGCCCTCACCCTCAGGGTAGTCCGCTCGGTTGCTCTGCTGACTGGACCAGCGATCACCCACCGTGCACTTCCCAAACATGTTGTTCTCATGCACACTGGCCACCAGGGTCCAGCCACCACCCGCAGTGGTCATGTCACAGAAGGTCTGGTAGATGACACCGTTCTTGGTGCTCAGGAAATACAGGCCATCTGGAAGGAGATTCAAGCCAGAGCCTACCTCTCTGCAAACCCTTAGCCCATCCCAGCCCCACTCCTGGGCAGCTCTAGGAACAAGAAAAATGGCCCAGGTACTCCTGACTTGAGCCCTATAATTTTGTGTCCTTAGGGCCACTAGATCTCCTGACTTCATAAGACCATACTCCTGTGAGTGAGTGGTAACAGAGTTATCCAAAACCCCAATAATTCTCCTCCTAATGTTAAATGTGGAATTGAATTTTTCACAGCTCTACAGCTCCACTCCAAATATACACCCACAACATTCAAACCTCAATTCCAATAGATATCTGTACACAAATGCTCATGGCATCACTGATCACAAGATGCAAAAGCTAGAAATATCCAACATTCCTCAAAAAATTAATGAATACATAAACAAAGCATTGTATGTATGTATATGTATGCAGTATATGCTACATATAGAATGTATATCTACTGATAAACGTATGTAAATATACTGGGGGAATACGAATCAATGCTCCATGCCAAAACATGTATGAACCATGTCCATATTATATCAAAAAAAGAAGATAAGCACAAAAGGACAAATAATTTATAATCTACTGATAGAGATAACTATAATAGGCAAATTTATCCAGAGCATAACAATTGTAAGGAAAAACAGAACATGAATGTATTACTTAGTGGCTAAAGAGTCTCAATTTGAGGGAGTGAAAAAATTCTGGATATGGTGATTACACCCATGTAAAGGTAATTAATCTCACACTAATGAACATTTAAAACTCATTGAGGCTGGGTATGATGGCGCAAGCCTGTAATCCCAGCACTCTGGAGGGTAAGGCAGGAGGATCGGTGCGAGTTGGAGACCAGCCTGGGCTACAAAAGTGAGCTCAAGGCCAGCCAGAACGGCATAGCGGCATAGCGAGACCCTGTCTCAAAAAGACAAAAAAAAAGAAAAAAACTCATTGAAATTCAAACTTTGGAATCCAGCCAAATAGCTCAGCTGATTAAAGGGCCTGCATGCAGGCACACGGTCCCATCCCCAGACCTGCCATGACTGTCAACTGAGACTGGGAGTGGTGATGTGCACCTGTTATCCCAGCTCTGGAAGGCTGTAAACAGGTGCTTCACTATCAGTCCATCTAGCAGTGAGACCCTGAACACCTTGTCTCCTAGACCCTTCCCTAAAATAGAAAACAAAAAGAAAAAAAAAAGAAACAAACAAACAAAGAAAAAAAGAAAGAGCAAAGAAAAAAGCACTTGCCAACTTTATCCAACATGTAACACATGTATAATTTGCCTTTCTTTTATACAAAGCTGAAATTAATTTAAAACTTCCCAGAGACAAAGCCCTGTGCTTTGCTGGACTGTCTTTGTATGCTGCAACACTCACCACGGGCACCATCACACCTCTGCTGGACTTCCTTGCAGCTTCGGGGAAGAGATGGAGCAAACGAACAGGTGTCCCTTCTGGTCTCCATATTGGCCACAGCTAGAGAAAATGCAGAGCTTTATTCTCATTGCTGGTTTGATACAAAACCCATCCTCCCCTTATCCGTGATCTCCAGCTCACTTCTACACTAAGTCAGGGCCTTGCTCCCTGGTTTTCTCGGCCTACAAACAGCAACCTTGTCTCCATTCAGCACATCTAGCCCAGCACCCAGCACCCACTTCACATGTGCTCCCCATGTGACCTGATGCTGGTGCTAGGCCCTGCCCAAGACACTGGACATTCAAAAAAATGAAACACCACTTCCCCTGGTCACAAAAAAAGGAGAGGTTAGTGATACAGCTCAGTGAAATGAACACCTGCTTAGATAAGAATAGAGGTCAGGGTTCAATCCCCTGCACCACATGTCCCACCTGCCCCTGCCCCAGGTATGCTGAGTTGGCCACAAAGTCCAGCTGTAATCGCACATGCCCATAATCCCAGCACTGAGAAAGCTGAAAACAGGAGGATCACTATGGGTCTGAGCTGTGTAGTGAGACCCTGGACCAAATGCATTAAGAAAAAAAAAAAAAAACTTAGCTGTAGAATGAGTTTCTAAAATGCCAGCAGAAAAGTATACTGAGAACAATGAAACAGAAGTTTGAGACAAGAGAGACACATGTGACAATGGAGACAGAGAGGCCCAACTGGAGGCAGAGAGATTGTCTAGCATAGGATGTCTTGGTCACAGAAAGCTAGGACAAATGACACCTTAGTTTATTCTGAGAGGATAAATATGACTTATCAGTAAGAAGACAGAGAACAGAATGTAGAGGAGAAAAACAACGTAGTAAAATGTAGTAAATTAATAGTGACCACAAGCCGGGCGTGGAGGCTCACGCCTGTAATCCCAGCACTCGGGAGGCTGAGGCAGGAGGATTGGTGCGAGTTCGAGACCAGCCTAGACTACAAAAGTGAGCTCAAGGCCAGCCTGAACTGCATAGCGAGACCCTGTCTCAAAAAAGAAAAAAAAAAAAATAGTGACCACAGTTTCTTGCAACAAGGGACTGAGCCGAATAGATAACACCATCTTATCCTTAATGAACTGTAAACTTATGATCTCGGGGCAGACACAAAGATGAAGAACCACCTTCATCTAGAAGACATCTCTGAGGAATAGGATTTTCCTATCAAAGTCTTGATATTAGCAAAAAAGCAATCTACTGTGAAAAAAAAAAAAACTTGCAAGTATCAACACAAATACAAATAAAATTTAAAAATAGAAAGTGACAGTGCACAGAAACAAAATGCAACAGCAGACCTCAAACCTACCCAGAAAAAATCTAGGAGATAACAGGATAAAAGAAACAAGAAACCACTAATCTGAATTTCCTGGACAGAAAGAGAAAGTACAAAACACATGTATGAGGCTATAGAGGAAATTGAATGTTCTATTCAGGCTTTTAGTAGAGGAACACATATTATGCAAGGAACAGATACAACACAAGATGTACCAGTCCCAGAGTCAGATGGGGAAGTGTGCTGAGAGCAGCTACACACTGCCAACTGAACGATTCAGTCTCAAGCCTTTTATATTCACTGCATTGTTGCATCCCTACTGGTTTCTACTGGTCTTTACCGGTTTCTACCAGTTCCTAACAGTCTTTAACGGTCAGCTGTTGTGTCTGCAAAGGTAGGCAGAAGAATCTGCTATGGAAAGCTGAAGGGCCCAATGTAGAGGCTGATCAGTCTGTGCAGGAAGCCAGGAGATAAAGTCCAAACTGAGTTATTCTGGAGCACAGCCCTCATGGCTCACAGTATGAAACAGCCAGGCAGTGCAGCCAAATTGAAAAAATGTATCCACCACCAGGCATGCAGCCAAGTTGACACAATACATGAACCACTGCAATCCACCCCTTCTCAACTAGACATATTTATTTCAATCAGTCTCCAGACACTGAGATATGCATATAATTACACCAAATATTATTATAGCTATACTATCCTATGCATATATAGAAACGCACTCATACCTTCAACATAGACAGAGATTAATCCTTAAGAACTGGTATTGAGGAGTTGGGGAGATAGCTCCGAGGCACAAGTGCCTGCTGGGCAAGTGCAAGGTCGTGAGTTCGAACCCTGGTCCCACAAAAAAAAAAAAAAAAAAAAAAAGAACTGGTATTGAATCTATCCATATTATAATACAACTATACACAGGGGTGAAATAATACAATTTAATCTGCTTTCTGTAGCTGATCATGGGATAGTAGCTGATATTTGGAACTAACTTCTTTTACCCATTCTGTGTTCCCTTGGCCCTCAGCAAGTACCTCAGCGGGTCTTGGTTCTTTCCCTGGTGGAGTGACCCACACCTTCATCCCTCAAGGCTCTGGACCATTTGTCATTGTGCCTGTGTTAGGTTGCTGTAGCTTCCCATTCACCTTCATAACAGGACACGACAGTACTACGAGGCACCCGAGGGGATCTCATGTACCCCGTGTATATTCTTCCTTTCCTCCACTGTGGAGTAGTAATCCAATTTCCCCTTGATAGCCTGGGTCAGTCACCCCTGACAACACCATGATTCCTTTTTCAGCTTGTTTCCTCAAAGGCATGAAGAGTACGAAATGACCAGGGGAAAATCTTAGCTTCTACTTCAATGATATCATTGCTGTGCTTCCTGGTAAAGCCTTTCCCCTTCTGGGCCTAGGACTTCTAGTCCAGCAGAGCATAATGTTGTGGAGACAGGAAGCAAAAATTTTGCCAGTGAATCACCAGGGGTAATGGTGAGTGATACCATTCCTACTCCCACCCCTTGATTCCTGGACCCATGAATCCTGGCTATGGGAGACACAGTACCATACAGAGGGCACTGATTCAAAGCATATGCAGCCTGTTGAAGTACCTTACCCCAGCCCTGCAAACTATTGTCACCTAGCTGGCATTGTAACTGCATCTTCAAAAGACTATTCCATCGTTCTACCAATCCAGCTGCTCGTGGATGATGAGATGCACCGTAAGACCAGTGAATTCCATGAGCATGAGCCCATTGCTGCACCTCTTTGGCTATAAAATGTGTTCCTTGGTCAGAAACAATACCGTATGGAATATCATGACAGTGGATACCACATTCTGTAAGTCCATGGATGGTAATTTTGGCAGAAGCATTACACACAGCAAAGGCAAAGCCAAATCCAGAATATGTGTCTATGCCAGTGAGGACACAGGGCAGTCCCTTCCATGATAGAAGTGGTCTGATATAATCAACCTGCTACCAGGTCGCAGGCTGATCACCCTGGGGAATCATACCATATCAGGGATTCGGTGTTGGACTTTGTAGCTGGCGTAGTGGGCATTCAGCAAAGACTGTAGTCAGATCACCCTTGGTGAGTGGAAGTCCATGTTGCTGAGCCCATGAATAATCTCCATCCCTGCCACCATGGCCACTCTATTCATGGGCCCTAGGAAGGAGGTTGGCCACTATGCACAGAACTGGTCATCTTATCTACTTATTAAAGTTGTGTTCTGCTGATGTCAACTTTTGGTGAGCATTCACATGGGAAACAAATGCATTTCCATCCTTTGCCCATATGGAGAGGTCTATCCACGTACCTCTTCCCCAGATATCCTTGTCACTGAATTTCCAATCATGCTTTTTCCAAATTCCTGACCATCCAGCCAGATCATTGGCTATAGCCCATGAGTCCATATATGGTTGCACATCTGGCTATTTCTTTCTCCATGCAAAATGTACTACCAGGTGCATTGTCCAAGGCTCTGTGCACTGTGATGTCTTCCTTTTACCACTGTCCTTTAGTGATGTCTCAGAAAGGGGCTATAATGCTGCACCTGTCTACTTTGGATAGTGCCTGCATACCATGCAGAGCCATCTATAAACCAGGCTCTAGTCTTCTTTTCCTCTGACAGCTTATTATATGGTACACCCCACAATGCTACAGGTGCATGCTAGGAGACAGAGGGCAACACAGCAGTTGTAGGAGCCATAGTATCACTTCCATTTAATGATGGACTATTACTCAATGTATCCATCATATGATTTAATGGATCAGGTAATATCCAGGCCATGATAGGCAACTCAGGTCTCATGGTGATCTGGTGTCCCATAGTTAAGAGTCCAGTTTCCACCCATGCCCAATAGCAGGCCAAGAGCTGTTTCTCAAAGGGAGAGTAGTTGTCTGCACAAGCTGGCAGGGCCTTCCTCCAAAAATCTAATGGCCTCTGCTGTACTTCGCCTATAGGGGCCAGTCAGAGATTCCAGACAACAACCATATCTACTACTGATACTTCAAGTACCATGGGATCTGCCAGATCATATGGTCCCGGAGGCAGAGCAGCCTGAACAGCAGTCTGGACCTGTTGCAAGGTTTTTTCCTGTTCTGTGGCCCACTCAAAGTTAGTAGCTTTCTGAGTCACTCGGTAAATGGGCCGTATTAGGATACCTAAGTGAGGAATATGTTACCTCCAAAATCCAAAAAACCCCACTAGGTGCTGTGCCTACTTTTTGGCCATGAGGGAAGCCAGGTGTAACAACTTATCTTTTACCTTAGAAGAAATATCTCTACATGCTTCATACCAGTGGACTCCTAGAAACTTCACTGAGGTAGAAGGATCTTGAATTTTTGTGGGATTTATTTCCAATCCTCTGGCTCTCAAATGCTCTACTAACATGTCCAAGGTGGCTGCCACTTTCTGCTAACTAGGTCCAATCAGCATAACATCATCAATGTAATGCACCAGAGTAATACCTTGAGGAAGAAAACAGCCGTCAAGGTCCCTATGAACTAAGTTGTGACATGGGGCCGCAGAGTTAATATACCCTTGTGGCAAGACAGTGCAGGTATGTTGCTGCCCTTACCAAATGAAAGAAAATTGCTTCTCGTGGTCCTTACAGATAGATATGGAGACGAAGGCATTTACCAAATGAACAGCTACATACCAACTACCAGGAGATATGTTAATCTGCTCAAGCAAAGAAGCCACATCGGGTACCACAGCTTCAACTGGAGTCACCACCTGGTTCAGTTTACAGTAATCTACCATCATTCTCCAATGTGGTGGGAACCACCACCCCTGCATCCTTCAGGTCCTTCATGGTGGCACTAATCTCTGCAATCTCTCCAGGAATGTGATACTGCTCTTGATTCACTATATTACTGTGCAAGGGCAACTCTGATGGCTTCCACTTAGCCTTCCCAACCATAATATCCCTAACAGGACAGCTTAGGGAACCAATATGAGGATTCTGCCAAGTACTGAGTTTCTCTATTCCAATTACACATTCTGGAACAGGGGAAATTACTACAGGATGGATTCGAGAACCTGTTGGACCCATTGTGAGTCAGACCTTTGCTAAAATTCCATTGATCACCTGCCCTCTATAGGCCCCTGCTCTCAATGGAGGGACACTGTAGTGTTTTGGATCCTCTGGAGTCAGTGCTAGTTCAGAACCAGTGTCCAGTAGTCCCCTGAAATGTCTGATCATTCCCTTTTCCCCAATGTACAGTCACTCGGAGAAAAGGCCTTAGGTCACTCTGGGAATGAATAAGAGAAACATTGACTGTATAAATGCTGGGGACATTAGGATCCTTCCCCAAGGAGACCTGGCCTCCCCATCATTCAAGAGGTTCTGTGCCTATAAACTGGCTCCAGTCTGGGAACTGGTTGAGGGGCCGGGATTGTTTATTACCACAGTTTAAAGTAAGTCTCCATTCTTTTGCCTCTAAATTCTTTCACTTATATAAATCTAGCAAAAAAAAAAAAAAAAATGTAGGCTTCCCATCTATTTCACTTTTGGGAAAACCGTGAATAATCAGCCAACACCTTAGGTCTGCGTGTGTCAGATTATTCTGGTCATTGTGCTGCTCCTGTTGTCCACAGCAATTAAGCGTTGCCACTTGACCTCTGCCACTTCCGAATTCAATCAAGCGCATGGCCCTTAAATTTCCTAATTGTTTAACTGCTGTTACTCAAGGTCTGGCATACAGAGAAGAGCAATGACAGGGCTCTTCAGGGATGCTGGTGCTCCCCTCACAAATCTGTTTATCAAAGTGTTAGTGAAGGTCGTGTTTTCAGGATCTTCCAAATGTGGAGGATTAGGTTTAACACGACAGATCCACTCCAGCATTCCCATTTCCCTAAGTCTCTGGATCCCTTTATCTACAATAAACCAGGGAATATCAGGCATCTCTAACTCATTCACTGCAGGCCATCTTTTCAGCCACACTCTGCTAGCCAGCCAAATAGACTATTAACACCTTTGTTTACTCTACAAACCACAACATTAAATTCAGAGCCCCTAACTTAGTGGGCCCATATCAACAAACTCAGCCTGATCCAGGTATGTGTTTTTTCCACCATTCTCCCACACTTGTAAAACCCATTCCCATGCTTTCTCATTAGGCCTCTGCTTATTAGAGTTAGAAAACTCAAGAAGGTTT
>PVJA010039189.1:0-19310 GCA_004027025.1 Myocastor coypus | reverse complement strand
CCGGGAGAGCGAGATGAAGGGGCACGCAGCAGCACGTGCCTCTGCCAGTATCAACGTGTAGCCACCCCTGGGCACGGAGCAAAGCTCCATCAGCTTCATCGCTGCTAGTTCTGGGCGACTTCCTAAGAGTAGGGCTGGCACGGGTGCAGCCACACAGACTGGGAGACGGGTCACACTTATCTGTGTTCCTATGGAAACTATTTGAATATTTGTTTTATATGGATTTTAGTCACTTTCACACACAATATGAAAGAGGGCCTGCAGCTGCCAAGCAAGCATTTGTAGCTTGTGTCATGGGATTGCGGGCCGAAAGCTCAGTGTTGTGACCTGTTTTGCGAATAAAGCATCTTGAAAGAATCCTGGAGTTTAAGAGGTGTTGGCAGTCTGCACCACAGGTGGCATCTACTGGGGCCTCAGACTGGGGACTGAGGAGGCTGGTGACCCGAGGTGAGGTGCAGCCTCAGCCTAGTGCATGTGAGTTGGCAGTGGCCAGTGTCCGCCCTAGGGGAGTCACATGGGGGCGGGAGCTCGGACCACAGCGCCGCACATGGCTGTCCTGAGGGATAGACTAGGTGTCAGCAGTGACTGGAAGATCTGCACCTCCCCATCTAGCCTTGGCTGTTCAGTGCCAATCTGCAGCAAAAACCAAAGCAAAAACTTTGAGCTCTGTGTGCATGACCAGCAGTCTTAAGACCTCTGTTGGACTAGACACCCTGAGAGGACAGTGTCATGAGGCAGCAGAGGGCAGCCACTGGAGGTCCAACCCCTCGCATCACGTCCAGCTGGTGGCCCAGGGCATGTAGCCAGGCTTCAGGCAGACTGAGATAAGCTCAGTCTGCATGTAGCCAGGCAGCAGGCAGACTAAGATAAGCTCAGTCTGCTCATGCAGATGGTGAGGATGCCCGGAGCTTGCCCGGAGACTGCTTCTCACTTGCCCCTGGCAGTGCTAAACAGCTGGAGAGAACAGCCAGAGCCTTGCAGGACAGGAGGCTTGGGGCAGCTCCTGTCCTCAGGCTGCAGGGTCCAGGTGGGAGGGCAGGCTCCTGTGCCTCTACTCCTGTTGGGTGGGTGGATGGGGTGTCAGCTCTGCCCGCAGGCAGGAGGGTCCCTGCCCTTGGCAAAGGGACTATGGGACCCGAGGTAGGGCTTGTGGATGGGTAGGTGCCCTCTCCTGGGAGGGTGCAGCAGATGGTCAGCCCTAAGCGCTGCCACCCTCTTGCTTCATAGCCCAGGCTGGTAGCAGGTGGTCTCTGGGTCAGATTGGGCTTGTAGATGTGTGCGGTACCTGTGACAGCTCAGGTTCCACAGCTCTACCTCTCCTCACCTATGCAGGCCCAGCTGTGGCTTCACAAAGGTGCCCAGATTTAGCAAGTAGAAGTGCATTGCATACTTTTTCTGCAATGTCTGCCCTCAGCTCTGAGCCCTTGTTGGGAGGGCCTCTATGCTCCTGTGGTGGCTTCAGCCCAAGGCAACAGGACAGGGCCAGGCCCTGGGAGATCATCTTGAATGTAGCCACTAGGGGGCAGCAGTGGCTCGTGTTCAAGATACAGCCCTAGCGCCTGTGCCTCACAGGCCTTGGGCAGGGTCACACAGGGATAGCAAGTGGATATGTGGCTGGTCCTGATGAAGGGGTAGTGCCTCATCCTAGGTCATGTTCTGATGGTGTCACCTGCCTCCTATATACCCATCATCCATCTGCTTGTCCTCTGCCCATCTACCCCTCCACCCATACCAGGGGGCCACAGGATACGCAGCTGGACCCAGAGCCCTCTCCCCTAGGGTTTAAGTGCACATGAAGCCTTGCTCAGGTAAAAATTCCTTCCATCCATCTGTCCATTGCCCAGCCACCCCCTCGCATACACACGGCTCTCCTGCCCAGTTCCATCCAGACTGTTCTCCATGGCAGCCACAGCCTTCCACAGCACCACCAGTGTGCCTTTGCCAGCCCAGCAGTGTGGCCAAGAGCCTATTGCAGTCACCTGGCCTAGCCCTTGTGCCCCTGACTGCCTGAGGCTCAGTGACTGGGCATGGGGCAGCATCACCAGGTGGCAGCCAGGCCCCATGACTGCCCTGGCAGACCGGGCATGAAGTCCCCAGAGGTGTGAAACCACCATGGTCACCGGGCTGTTGCCTGCCCAAGGCCTGCTGAGCATTTGTGAAACACACGACTTGGAGTCCTCTTGGCCCACCCAGCAGGGGCCACCAGGCTGCCGGGAAGCCACAGATGGATAGGGAAAGACCTATCAGTGAGAGGTGTGCTGAGTAGGCCCTGGGCAGGATGTGTGGCTTCTGGGCAAGGGATGGGTGTTCCATGGGGACACCTGCTGGGGGGCTGCAGGAGGGGACAGCAGCAGGGACAGGCCTCCTTGGATGTGATCCTCACACTGAGGGTCTCCTTGGCCTTTCCACAGTGAAGGGGTGCAAAGGCTGTAAGCTGGGACACAACACAGGATTCATTTATTTGATCACTTTAATACCAGAAATGCCAGACCAATCGACATGAAGGACGACCACAGCCGCCCGCACGCAGGGCCACATGGCCCTGCCCCGGCCAGCATGCATCTTTTCGGCACGGGGTGGGCGAGACAGAAACCACGGACAGCCACGGGCCATGGGACCATGCTGTAGGGCCAGGAGATTTAAATAGGGGACTTAGCGTCACACCTCATGCCAGCAGACATAACTTACATGTGAAAAGAAGGACCACAGATGACGTGAGCAAGCCTTTGGTCACAGATGGACAAGGGGGCGGGCCATGCTCGGGAGGGAGGGCTTGCCTGTCTGTGCTCCGTCCCCTTTGTCCCCACCCAGCAGTGCCAAGTCACCTCAGTGGCAGCCTAAGTGCTCCAGGAAGCCCTACACAGGGCCCCATCCCCAGGGGTTGGTGGGAGGGGGCAGCTTGCTGGTCAGGCGGAGGAGAGAGGCACAGCCCAGTTAGGGCCACGTGTCACAGGGCAGGGACCACCGAGGGTAGTAGAGGTATCTGCTTTCGCAAGCAAAGCTGAGAGCACAGGACGAGCCTTGGCTTCTGGGCGTCCCCTGCGCACTGTCATGTCTGGAACCTCAGAACTGGCTGGCGCTGCTGGGGTCACACTGCAGCAGCCGCACAATGGAGGGGTCGCTCTTGGCACCTTTGATGAACTCTTCCAGGGACAATTTGCCTGCAAGGCAGAAACAGCAGACAAGGGGATCAGCAGGGCTCCGGGGCCTCTGCTTCCAGAGGGGATTTGTGTGGGGCTGCATGCCATCATTCCAGCACTCAGGAGGCTGAGGCTGGTGGACTACCCAAGTTCAAAGCCAGCCTGGGCTCCATAGTGAGACCCTCCAAAAACAGAAGGCAGGGCTGCGCAGAGGTCGGGCCAATGACCTGCATCTTGTTCCCACTCATAGTGCACTCAAGAAAGAGAAAGCAGCACAGCACTAACACCTCCTTTAGCTTTGGTTGCTCTCTGTAAAGCACCAGGCAATTCCAGTTTCCTTCTCAGCAGTGCCTGAGGAAGATCTGTGGAGAAATCACCCCACACCATTTAAGAAACCTAGGAAGCTGGGCATATTGGTGCTTGCCTGTAACCTCAGTGCAGAGGGAGGCTGAGATGAAAGGATCCCAAGTTTGAGTTCAGCCTGGCAATGCAGTTACTTGGTGTGACCCTCTTTCAAAATAAGAAATAAGGGCAGGGGAGATACTTCGCAGTCTAAGCACCTGCCTGGCAAGCACAAAGACCTGGGTTCAATCCCTGGTACCATATGCCTTGCTGGCTCCACCATGCTGGCCATGGTGGGGCATACCTGCGATCCCAGCATGGCATGGTGGAGCACACCTGCGATCCCAGCACTGGGGAGGCTGAGACAGGAAGATCACTACGAGTCCAAGCTGCATAGGGAGACCTTGTACCAAATGCATAAAGAAAAAAAAAAAAAAAAAGACTAGGGATGGAGCTCTGTGGTATGGCAACCCTGGGTTCCTTCCCCAGAACCAGCAACAAACCAGAGAGGGAGAGAGAGGAGGACTGGCTCCTAGACGCTTGCTGGCTGGGGTCTCCGCAAAGTGCAGCTTTCCTCTGGCAGTAGGAGCTGCCCGCCCCACCCTGCTCCCTCTAAGCATACACAGCTGAATTCCAGCACCAAGGTGCTGTGGACTTGCGGCTCTGGGGCAGGTGCTGGCACAGTGCCATTGCCTCCTAGGACACAGGTGGGGCCACAAGCTCTGGGTGGAGGGGCAGGGCCCAAGGGCTGGATGGCAGGCTAATGACACCAGTGACAGGGTTCCCACGGTTGTTATCTTTCTGGGTTTTTTCCTTCTTTTCTTTCTTTCTTTCTTCTTTCTTTTCTTTCTTCTCACTGTGTAGTTCAGGTGGGGCTCTAACTCAGGATCCTCCTGCCTCAGTCTCCAAAGTAAGATTACATGTGTGTACTACTACACCTGGCTTCATAGTTCTCATTCTCTCTCTCTCAATGGGGAATTCAATACTCCAGGGCCTTTGATCTGAGCTACATCCCTAGATCTGTTTTTCTTTACTTTTTCATTATAGATAGGATCTTTCCAAGTGCCTTAAGTTGCTGGAATTTCCAATCCTCCCACCTCACCATGAAGAGCGCTGAGATCACAGGTGCATGGCACCACTCTTGGCTATGAGATAAGCTCTCACTACCTTGCTACCTGCACTGCATGGCAGCCCTGCTCTTCCCGTGGGGCTCCATCCTTAACCCAACCTTAACACCCCACATACACTTTCCTGTGCAACAGTTTTAATCTCAGCATAGTCCAGGGAGCGTTTTCATTTCCTCCCTTGGGTCTTACTATGTAGCCCAGGTTGGCTCCGAACTTCTGATCCTTTTGCCTCAGCCTGCCCAGTGCTGGAATTACAAGTATGCACGGCCACCATGCCAGGCTATGAGACTGGATATTCTGCACAGTAGTGTGGCCTGAGTCCAGGTAAACGGGGCAGCTTTGTATATCCTGATGGGTCCCCTTGAGGGCATCTGAGGAGACTCATGTCTCAGGGTGGGGGCAAGAGGGGCTCTGGTAGCTTCCTAGGATCCTAAGGCCTAGCCCCTTATGATTTAGGAGCCACTAATGCACCTGCCCCACCCCCAACATGCCCAGGAATATGGCACCTGTGACAAGAAAGGCACCCCAGGGCCCCTGTGCCCTACCGTCATTGTTGGTGTCCATCTGTCTGAAAATCTTGTCCGTGCGCTTCTCCGGGGTAGACTCGTCTTCCGGCATCTTCATCACGGAAGACACCATTTTGTAGATGGCCTAAAGGGGCAACAGGGTCCTGAGCCTGTAGGGCAGCAGGGAGGAGGGGCGGTGGCTCCACACCCCAGGGACCCCAGGGGCCCCCTGCTGGCCCAGCACAGCCTCATCACCACAGCCCTGGGCCACCGCTCAGCCTGCGTCGGGCTCCCGTGGAGCCACCTTATGTCTTCCAGTGCTACATGGGTCCTCAGGGCCCTGGAGCCAACCCTGACCCTGGTGGGAAGGGAATGTTTGGGAAATCAGCGTACTGAGCTCGGCAACTAAGAAACCGAGACTAAGACTCATTTCACAGGGCTCAATGATGGGGCTGATTGAGGCCTCACCTAGCACTCAGCACAGGATTGATAGATGCAGGGTTTTGGGGGGGGGGTTGCTTTGCTTTATTTTTTATTTGTTTTTAGAGACAGGACTTTGACATGTATTTTAGGCTGACCTTTGGGCTTGCAGTATTCCTCCTGCCTCCAGCTTCTGAGTGCTAGAATTACAGATATGCACTACCATGGCTGGTTTTTTTGTTTTGTTTTGTTTTGCTTTTTTAGCAGTCCTGGGGATGGACTTACATTGTAGCCCTTCTTTACTTTGAGACAAAGCCATGCTAAATCATTGGTCTTCACTTGAAATCCTCCTACCTCAGCCTTCCAGAGTGCTGGGACAACAGATGAGTGTTTACCATGCCTGGCTCAATGGTGGCTTTTAGCAAGGCCCTTCCAGCCAGTGATACTGATCCCTCTCAAGGGGGTGCCAGTGACAACTGGGCCCAGGTGCTCAGGTATGGGGCTGAGCATGGCCTCTACCTGCACGATCTCCAGCATCTCGCTGCGGCTGATGTAGCCATTGCCGTCCAGGTCGTACATGCTGAAGGCCCACTTGAGCTTCTGCTCGAGCTTGCCGCGAGATGTCACACTCAGCGCAATGATGAACTCCCGGAAGTCGATGGTGCCATCACCGTTGGTGTCAAAGGTGCGGAAGACATGCTCGGCAAACTTGGAGGCGTCGCCATAAGGGAAGAAGTTGGCATAAATCTTCTTGAACTCATCCACGGTCAGGTGGCCAGTGGGGCAGTCCTTGAGGAAGCCCTTGTACCACTCCTGCAGCTCGTGGTCGGTGAACTCCGTGTTCTCGCGCAGGTCCTGCAGCACCTCTGGCCGCAGTTTGCTATTCTGCTTGCCCATGGTGGTCAGTGACTGTGCCTGAAAGACACAGCCAGCTAAGGGCACTGTGGGTCCAGATGGCCCAGCAATGTCCTTAGTGTCCTCTACCATAGGCTGAAGGGACCCGAACAAGCCTGTCAAATGCAATCCAGGCTGGCTTTGAACCTGTGGCAATCCTCCTGCCTCAACCTCCTGAGTGCTGGGATTACAGGCATGCACCTGACAGGATGCACCTACCCCAGCCCTGCCTAGCCCCTCCTGTTCCCCCCCTACTAGCTCTTCAAATTGCCCTGGGACTTGGGGTGACACCTCTGCAGTGTACTCTGGAAGGTCTTTAAATGTCCTGGTTCTTCGGCAGCACCGGGGACTGAACCCAGGGTCTTTGTACTGACTGATCCTCAGCCATTTATTTTGACAGACTTTCACTAAATTGCTAAATTACCTGGGCTGGGCTTGAACTGGTGACCTGTCTGCCTCAGAATAATCCTTGCAGAATGCTAGGATTATAGGGCTGGGGAGATAGCTCAGTGGAATAAGTGCTTGCCTGGCAAGCACAGGCACCTGAGTTCAATCCCTGCTACCAAAAGAGGGTGAGGGTGGGGGAAAGAGTAGTATGAAGAATACTAGGATTGGGGCTGAGGAGATAGCTCCGTGGCACAAATGCCTGTCTGGCAAGTGCAAGGCTGTGAGTTCGAACCCCAGGTCCTGGAAAAACAAAAAAAGAATACTAGGATTATAAAACTATGCCACAGAAACACAATTAATTACAATGATAAAATAAATGAAGCCACACTGGGGTCCTGATGGCTGAGTGTGACAATCAAACCGCCTGACTGGCTTGGAATGCACCAAAGGAAGGGGTGAGGCTCACTTTCAGGCCTGTCTGGGGTCATGGGAGAGTGACACAGAATCCATATCTGGCCCCTCCTCTTGTGCTCTGGTCTGTTACTCTGGCCACCATGATGTAAGGAGCTTTGCTCCCCCATGCCCCTCGCCATGATGCTGCTACCTCAGAGCCACAGGCCATGGACTGAATGCCCTGAGCTGTGAGCCAGGTCCAATGTCTCCTGTGTGATCTGAATGCTGGGCATTGGCCTCAGCCTCTGGAAAGCTGGCCATACACTCTGGCTCCAAGGGAGGCTCAGGCATAGGCATGCTGGTCCACAGAATCCCCCAACAGATGAGGCAGGACAAGCTGTCCTTGCAACTCTAAGGACATGCTGGGGCTGCTGTCCAGTAAAAATACAGGAAAGCCAGCTGAGTGGCACACGCCTGCCATCCCAGCTCTCTGGAAGGCTGAGGCAGGAGGATCAAAAGTAGCTTGGGCTACCTGAAAAGACCCTGTCTCAAAATGAAAAGTCCTACATTAAATATAAATAAAGGAGCTCACGAACAGCAATGGAAGCTGCTGAGCTTGTAGGCCCAGTCAGTCACCAGGACAAAACCGGGTGGAATATTTACTGCAAAGTACCTCACATTAGCTCTCCCAGAAGCTCACAGGCCCGAAGTGGGGAGGCTCAGGGACCCAGAAGAGAGTTGCATGGTGCAGTGCAGCATGGTGCAGTGTCCCCGGTCATTGATGAAGCAGACAGCCACTGAGTGTGGCACAGCTGACTGGGCAGGCAAGGGCAGCGAGCCATCCAAGCTACGTGGGCATGGCCACCCCTCTCTGGCTCATACAGCTTGGTGTGCAGGCCGGGCCAGAGCAGAAGCCGGGCCCACACAGAGAAGAGCGGGTAATACTTGCATGCTCAGCAAGGGACAGGCAGGGCCAGGGCTCTGTCACTGTCCTAAATGTGCTAAACTGTAAGGGACAAAGGAAACTGGCGCTGAGGAGTTCTAGATGCACATTTAATCTGAGGCTGGCACTGCTGCGCAGTGAGTGCCTTTTTAGTGGCTTGGTGACTCTAGTGCTCCCAGGGACCCAAGGGTAACCATATACTGAACCACAGCTCAACGCTGCAGGCTTGGCCCCCACCCCATCCATTCACTCCCAGGCAATACCCCTGTACGCCGTGTGTGGTGGCACACATCTGCCGGCTGGCAGGGGAGAGGTGGGAAGAGGCCAGTGAGGCGTGTACTATACGCCTGAGCCTCAAGACAGCAGAGGGCTGAGTGTGAGGACACCGGTCCCGACCCTCTGATGTGGACAGACCGGAGAGTCATAGGTGGGAGATAGTTGGGTCTGTGCTTTCATGATCCCAGACCCACAGACACACCCCCCTCTCACTGTGAGCCTCCTGCCTCAGCCTCCTGAGCACTGGGATGACAGAAGGGTGCCACCACGCCCAATCCTGATTACATCTTTAAAATAGCTCATTTCCTTCCTCTCAAGCGCAAGCCTTCCATTGCCTCACTTCCTGGAGATGGGGCGGGTCCCAAGGAACTGGGGTGGGTCCCAAGGAACTGGGGTAAGCAAGCAGAGGGACCAGGGGTCAAGCAGGCTGCAGTACACCCTGAACGACAGTAGAGGGCGCAAGCATACAGGCTACCAGTCCGGCGCCGAGGCCTGCCCCTGGCCACACCCCTAACCCCTCTGGTGCGGAGGGCCTTGGTTTCTCATCTACAATCCAGGACTGCAGCGTAACCTCCTCCCACCCCCAGCCACGTGCAGCCGTCGACTTCTTACAATGTGGCCAGTTTGGACCCACACGGATCCTCCGTAAATAATGGATTTTGATGCTTTTCTTTTGCTTTTTGAGGCATCTCTGGGAGGCTGAGGCAGGAGGAGGTATTCTAACCACATAGGCATTTTATGATCCAGACAAGCTGATAAATCATGCGTAACAGTCAGAGACCGTCACAGAACAATACATAGGAGCACGAAACAAAGGGATAGATTAAGAAAAGTAGACCAAGGGGAGGAGAGGCTGCTAGAGGTACGAAGATCCCATCCATCCCTAGGAATTCAGATTCAGGACTACAAGGACAGTTCAGATGGAGAAAGATGGAGGAAAGAGATGCCGGGAGTGACAGAGGCGGACTGGCATGAGTGGGCATCAGTGAGGAACACACTAGGCTCTGTTATCTGCAGGCCCAACAAGGCTTGAGCTTAGAGGCTGGGGTGATGGGCTAAGGCAGTACTTTATGTCCTTGCTGTAAAATGGGGTGGGAACAGTGTGGCTGCGGAACCATGTCCCCGTCCCCACTGGAGGTGTGACCCAATCACCAGTTCTTCACAAGTCCCTGGCTCTGTGCACCCGTGGGGCTCCAAGTGAAGCCACCCAGCTAAGTCCCTTTCCTTCCACTTTGTTCACAGAGCCTGGGGAACAGGAAGCCAGGATGGGGCTCTGACTGCACACTGTGTCTGCAGTGCACACGGGTGTCCATGGTGCAGTGTGCACATGCACACACGTGTGCCAGGTATGATCCAGACATAAAGTGACTGTCTCTGCTAAGAGAAGTTATTAAACAAAAGACACACCACCATGAATCCCTTCCTCCTGCCCTCGCTTCCACCACACTCGTCCCATCCTCCTTGCTGCTTTCTACAGCAGCTCTGGAGTCCTCTTTCCTGAGGGTCTTTAGCTGCACCGTCTAGGCTGCCTCCATATCATGAATGGATTCAAAACATTTCCCTCTCCTGGTCACTGACTTTGGGGAGGAGCCAGAAGTCACACGGTGCCAGATCTGGGGCCTGAGGTGGGTGAGAACTCAACACTGTGCTTCTCGAGCTGCCTTTCTGCTGGATGGTGCTGGGCAGCAGTACTCACTGTGGCTATGAGCATGCTTGCTAGACAGGAAAGAGGACTCCAGAGCTGCTGCAGAAAGTGGCAAGGACAGGGGCCGGGGGGGAGACAGCTCAGTGGAATAAGTGCTTGCCTGGCAAGCACAAGGTCCTGAGTTCAAGTGCTGGTACCACAAAACAAATAAAAAGTGTTGAGGATGATGGGACCAGCATGTACGAAATGGGGCAAAGATTTGGAGGGAGTCCTTAGCAATGTGTTTTTTTGCTATAATAAGGTGTTAAAAAACAAAACAAAAAAACAGGCTCTCACTATGTAGTTCAGGCTGGCCTTGAGCTCACTTTGTAGCCCCAGGCTGGTCTCAAACTCACAATGATCCCTCTGCCTCAACCTCCCAAGTGCTGGAATTACAGGCATGCGCCACCATACTTGGCCTTAATAAGTTCTTTAAAATGGGAGTATACACTGTACTTAGGGCACACCTGCATGTGCCTGTCCATGTTGCATATGTACTGTGTGTGTGTGTGCCAAGGCCAGAGGGAGCCGCTTGCAGGAAGGGACACTGCAAAGTCATCCTAGGGGTGCCTCATCATGGGGAGCACTCTTCTTCCCAGAGGGCCCAACGCAACCACAGCTGGGGGGGGGGGGGGGGCACCGCAGGCTGCACCTTCCTGAGGAACCGTGGCTCTCCAGCCTCTCAGCCCAGCACCTTCTGGAGGAGCTGGACCAGGAGCTCTTCTCACCGAAGGGGGAGGCCCGCCCACGAGGGTTGAGCTCGTCTCGTCCCTCCAGCCGCACTGGCCCTTGGCTGCACTGTGTGTGGGGCCACTGTTGTCCCAGTCTTCTGTACAGGCTGCCCCTCTGACACAGCTCCAGGAGTCACCTCCCTAGAGGCCCTCCGTGCATGCTCCATCCACAGTGGAAGGCTCGATGCACATCCTCCATCCCTTTGCCAACTCAAGGGGCCTCGAGGGCCACCTCTGCCCCTCCCCTAGATCTGCTCCTACTGCCAGGCTTGCCAGGTCCTATGCAGCTGCAAGGCAGGGCTGGGAGCTGAGTGTGCAGGTGGCACCCAGGGTCAGCCCACATGCGGCTCCTGCCTGCCAGCTCCTGCAGGGCTGGGGGAAGGGAAGCTAAGGAGGAAACTGCTCCTGCCAAGTGCTCCTGCATCTGCTTCCTTTTCCCTGAAGTCCTCAGGCTGGAACCCAGGGCCTTCCCATGGATTGACCTCCTCCACCCCCTTATCCTTTATTATGAGATGGGATCTCTCTAAATTGCTGAATTGCCCAAGCGGCCTCAATCCTCAGATCCTCCTGCCTCAGCCTCCTCAGCATGCTCCACTCCACCCAGATTGGTCCCCCTCCTGCTAATCTGACCGAGGCATCAATTTCCTTAGTCAGGGGAGACACCCACTTGGCCAGAAAAGCCACTCCACCCAAGGAAAGCTCGGCAGGGCACGCTGTGTCCCCGGATATCTCGGATGCAGTCATGTGGGTGGCAGAAACCTGGCCCCTGCCTCCTGCTGTGCACCCCTCCACTCTGTCACCTTTGAAACTAAGGTAGTGATATGTCAACAGGTCCCCAAACAGAAGCACTAAGAGTGGGACAACCCACCCAGAAAAATCAAGGACTGCCACCCAGCACTGAGCCTCAGTTTCCCCGTCTGTCCCCAGGGCATGTGGGCAGCCTGGTCACATCGCTGTCTCTTCTGCTCTTTTTGCAGAGCTAGCCAAGGCCTGCAGCATGGAAGAAGCTACCACTCCATCTCCATCCCACTCAGCCCAGAGACCTGGAGCGGTCACTTACCTGGGGTAGAGTGGAGTGCAAGACACAGCGGGGGTCAGAGGCTCCGGGCTGGCACGCAAGCGCTGTGAGCGGCTAGACCATGCCCCTGGAAGACAGGACAGAGGTTACTGTCTCTCTGTCCCTCCACCTGCTCTGCCACACCTGCTTGGGACCAGCAGGTGAGGCCCTGGTCCCAGAGAGCCTTTGGGCTGCTAGTAAGGAATGCATGCTCTGGTTCAGATCTCAAGCTGAAACTTCCTCCCAGCCCTACTGCTGAACCACAGGGGCTCTCTGGCTTTCCAGTGGACAGTTTTTTTGTTGTTGTTGTTTTGTTTTTGTGGCCTGCTCAGCCCACCCTGGGGGGCAGGGCTGGCACTGCATACAATGCTGGGGATCCAACCATGGTCCCTGTGCTTGCCTAAGCTTGCCTAAGCAGGTGCGTTAGACTATGGAGCTCTCTTGCCAGCTTCCACATTACAGTTACTGGGGAGCCTCAGTCCAAGGAGTGGCAGTCATGCAGAAATAACTATGCTGAGTTGTGTCTGCTCGTTCCTGATTTCTGTCTTACTACTGTCTTACCAATGGCCAGCCTCTTCCTCACCTGCAGCGCAGGGCCCTGAATGATTCATGCAGAACCCAGCATGGACGCTATGGCTGTCACTCCCCTGGCCAGCACCTGGGAGAGAAGGTAGGGTACTGCCCAGCACCAGGCCAGCCTGGCTCCTGGCATGCTCCTGGAGGAGTGGGGCCTCTGGGACGAGTCCTAGGATGTGACCAGGTTCCCAGTGCCCATTACAGCTGGCCAGTGTCAGCGAGCAGTGTCAGGTAGCTAGGGGCCTCAAGTCATGCAGAGAGCCGTGGCCCTCCACCCTATTTCCTGATGTGTAACCTGGGCTTCTAACTTCATTTCTTCCTATTTCCCTTGCCATATTTGTGAAATGAAGACAGTAGTACCACTGCATTCAAGGTTTTGTGAAGATTAAGTGAACTAATGTGTACCCCAAAGTGATCAATTCACAACAGGGACTCAATAAAGGCATAGCTGGGCATGGTAGCACGTGCCTATCATCCTAGCAGCTGGGAGGCTGAGGCAGGAGGACTGTTGCAAGTCCAATGTCAACCTGATCTACATGGCAAGACCATGTCTCAAAGAACTAAAAAATAACAGCAAAAAAGAGGACATACAAGGGACCAGTGCGCACAGTCCAAGGTGCTCAAAGCAGCAAGTTTCTAAGAAAATGTTACTCAGAAACACAGTGAGACAAGTGCTTGCCTGGCAAGTACAAGGTCATGAGTTCAAACCCCAGTCCCACACACGTACACACACACACACACACACACACACACACACACACACACACACACACACACAAAACCCAAAAAACAAAACACAGTGAGAGATCACTCTGAGTTCACCAACATATTGCAAATTAAAAAGTTAGATCGGACTGGCAAGATGGCTCAGCAGGCTAAAGCGCTCACCTGCTTAGGCAACTGCAGGGACTGAGGTTCAATCCCCAGCACCACATGCTGTGCCAGCCCCAGCCCCAGCCCCAGCCCCACCTCAGGGCAGGCTGAGCCGGCCATAACACAAATAAAAAAATAAAGTTAAAAAAATAAAGAAAGTAATTTTTCTAAAAAGTTAAACCAGCACATGTGTTTGGGAAAATCACAAGCCTCCTACACTGGCTGGTGGGAAAGTTGAATGGTGTAGCCACTTTGGGAAACAGCCTAGTTAACAGACAGTTACCGTATAACCCAGAAACTCTGCACCTAGGTATATGTCCAGGAGGAAGGAAAATGCATGCCCACATATGTTTACAATCAGTTGGATTATTCAGAAAAGCCCAAATATTCATCAATGGATAAATGAAATGTATATCTATCTACCCAATGGGACTTTTTTTTTCTTGTCTTTTTGCAAAAGGGTCTTACTATGAAGTTCAGGCTGGTCTTGAGCTTACTTTGTAGCCTGGGCTGCTCTTGAACTTGCAACAACCCTCCTCCCTCAGCCTCCCAAGTGCTGGGATCACAGGCTTGCACCACCACACCTGACCCACACAATAAGAGTATTATAGAGCCACGAAAAATACAACACTATTCATATATACTTCCATATAGACATGCCTCAAAACATAATGCTAAATTAAAGAAACCAGGCACAAAAGTAAAAATGATGTGTAGTTTCACCTGTATAAAAAAATATTCAGGCAGCTCAGACATGTATCTCAGCAGCATAAGGGCCTGCCTGGCAAGTGAAGGTTTCGAGTTTGAGCTCCAGTATAAATAAGTAAACAAACAAACAAATAAATAAACAAAATATTCAGGCAAGAAATATATAGGATCAGAAGATAAATGAGTGCAGAGGGCTCAGACATATGTCAGGTGGGGGGTGCGTCCCCACCTCAGCTCCTCCACAGCAGCCACTGTGCTGACTGGCCAAGCCTCAGTGAAGGCGCCCAAGAGGCCGCCACCTCCAGCACCCGGCGGTCTCACAGCTGGACAGGACCTTTCCGGGCCAACTCCAAAGCGGGCATGATACCGGTAACGGTTTTGCCTGTGCCCGCCCCTTGACTAGATGTGTGCTCAAGAGGTAACAAGTTATAAAACTTTACTTAAGAATCATCGTGTCTTAGGGAGAAGAAAGTATGATGGGATCTGTAACAACCATGTCATCTTATCTTGAAAGGAGTAAGAAGCTCTTAGCTCATTGGTGGTGCACAGTTCTGGGTGTGTCTGAAGGTGGCTGACACAGAGACCAGCAAACTGAGCAGGAAACCCTCCCCGGATGTGGGTGGCACCAGCCAATAGGAGTGTAGCCTGGCTAGACTCAAAAAAGTAGGAAGTGTCCTCGTGCTGGTACGCAACCGTGGGCACCAGGCAGGGTGAAAAGGTCATCTAGAGACAAGGCTTGGTTCAATCTACTGAGAAGCCCTAAGCGGCTGTTTCTCCACCAAGTGTCATTAGGGAGACTCTGGGAGAAGAAAAAAGCCACCATGGTGAGAACTCCCCCAATTTTATGCAGAATAACAGTGTAAGAGAAAAATGTGGGAGAAAAGCATTTGGGGCCAGGAGGTGTTTCAAGGCGAGGCAGTTTTCTTAGGGAGAGCAGAAGGACAAAGGGCCAGACACAGCAATGCTGCACTTAATCTAAACCTTTTGTTTATTTTATTTATTTATTGATTGATTGATTGATTGATTGTCTTTTTGAGACAAGGTCTCGCTATGAAGTTCAGGCTGGCCTTGAGCTCACTTTTGTAGCCCAGGCTGGTCTCAAACTCACACCAATCCTCCTGCCTCAGCCTCCCAAGTGCTGGAATTACAGGCGAGCGCCACCACGCCCAGCTTAAACCTCTTGTTTAACCATTTGATTCTCACCCAGTCTGTATGATTTTTGCCCCAGAGACTGGATTGAACTCAGGACCCTGCGCTTGCCAGGCAGGCGCGTATGCCGCTGAACTGTCTCCACAGCTGCCCCAAGACTATGTGCTTTTTGCCCACAGTTTTAATCATTCACTCCTCCCATAGCCACCTTCAAAATTTTCACTATGGTCTCTGGACATCCATCGCATTTCTTCCACCTTCTCCCACCGGAGAGAAGCTCAGGGAGCTGCCAGTCCTTCAGCCCAGACGGGTGCGAGGCCCTTGTTCGCTGTATGTAGTTCCGGGTTTCCAGCCTTGGAGGTTGAGCCGCTCAGGACCCTCTAGGGCATGGATGTCCCTGGTGGACTCTGCTACCTCAGATCCTGTGAGCAATCTAATAAATCCCCTTGCATAATCATGTATGCTTCCTATTGATTTCATTCCTCTAGAGTAGCCTAACTAACCCAGGATATTAAGTCAGAGACGAATGGTTCAGGATTATGACTAATGCTGAGGAGACTGTGGTTTAAAAATGATTTATTCTCCCAAGTCCCCAGGAAACAAGCGCAGTTGTGCCCAGAACACTGTCTTTGGTTGCCTTCCCTTGGCTGCCTTGATGTCCTGGATGGATTCAGGACATTTCCCTTTCCTGGTCATTGTGACTGTGGGGAAGAGCCAGAGGTCACAGGGTGCCAGATCCAGTGACTGAGGTCAATGAGGACACTGTCACTTTGTCATGAGCTGCCTTTCTGTTGGGTGGGACTAGGCAGCAGGAGTCACTATTTTTGTCACATCTGGCAAAAATCCTCAGGAAAGAGGGCTGTGGAGCTGCTGCAGAAAGTGGTAGTGACGATGGGATGGATGTGTTCTGAGCCAGGAGGCATTCTGAGGGAAATTTATGTCCATGTGTCTTTTCCTGTAATAATTTTTATTTTATTTATTTATTTTTTAAAAGAATTTTTAATTTAATTTTATTCTTCTTGTTTCAGGACTTTTGTTTGTTTATTTATTTATTTTGGCCAGCTCAGCCCACCCTGAGGGCAGGGCTGGTGCAGCATGTGGTGCAGGGGATAGAACCGCAGTCCCTGAAGCCACCTAAGCTTTCCTAAGCAGGAGCTTTAGACCACTGAGCCATCCCGCTGGGCCCATTTTCCTGTAATAACTTTTAAAATTTAAACATTCACCATATCACGGAGCCACCCCCCACATGTCTACCCATCGGTTCATGAAAGTTCATAGCTGTGTGTTTCACACCAGCACCAACATGAAAAGCACCTGCCCATCTATTGACATGCAGAGGGTAATAAGGGACTGTCATACAGTGATTCCCAACAGAGAACAGAATCTCACAAACACAAAACCCCATGAAGCCAGTGGAAACAAAAGCTTCACACCATGCCTGGCTACACACTCTTAAGTCCAGGCTGCTGTCACAGAGCCACAAAGCAGGCAGCTCAAATGCCACACAAGCCCAGGTCTGGAGGCCAAATGCAAGATCAAAGAGCTGGCACAGCTGAGAGCCTTTGAGGGACAGATGGCGCCTTCTTGGTGGTCCTTGTGGTAAGGAGCAGGCTTCACCCTCCTCCTGGACAAGGGCTCCAGTCTCAGCTAAGGGTTCTACTTGCATGACTTCACTGATCTCCCACAATCCCCGCATTCCATTGCGCATTAGGGTCACTACATTGGCACTTGGGGACACCAGTGATGTGCCCCACGTGATGTGGAGCTGGGCTCTCGGCAGCACAGGATGCTCCCACCTGGTTCAAGTGAGAACTTCGGACTCTCCTCTTGCTGAGCAAGATGAGAAGGTGGGCAGTGCTTGCAGGCCTTTGTTAGGGGCCTTCCTTTGTTTTACTGTAGGCATGGAAGTTATGGAAGAACTTTTCTTAATGTATTTAGCACAGGGTCTCATTACACAGACTGGACTCATTCTGATTCTCCTGTTTTCAGCCTCCCAAGCACTGGGATTACACATGCATGCCACCAGGTGCAGTCTCAATCCCCATCTCAGTGCACCCCATGGGCAGGGCCAACATGGCATGCCGGGGATCAAAACCCAGTCTCTGCATCTGTCTAAGCAGGTGCTTTAATCTCCTGAACTATCTGACCAGCCCTCTTTTTTCTTTGATGGAAGAACCTTGAAAACTACAAAAACACCATGATAGGCACAGTGGTGCGCACCTACACTTTTGGCACTCAGGAGGGTGAGGCAAGAAGATCATGGGTTCAAGGCCATCCTGGACTACCTTTTTTTTTTTGCAGGACTAGGGTTCAAACTCACAACCTTGCACTTGCCAGTCAGGTACTTGTGCCACAGAGCTATCTCCCTGGCCCCTGGACTACCTTTGAAGACCCCTTCTCAAAAACAAAAATAGTAACAAAACAACAGGCACCTCAGGGTAGAAGTCAGACCTTGAGGCTGGCCACCCCTCTGTCACAGAACAGGGAGAACATTTCCAAATGCTGTGTTTTCTGAGACTGGGAAGGTAGCCCCTTTGCTCAGAACTCATGGCAGGACCAGAAATGGCTCACTGCTCACAAGCAGGATTCTTGGGACCTCCCCACTGCCGGGCTCAGGCCTTTGCCCCTCCCAGCACAGCTGCCACCACGCCCCTGGGCCTAAAAAGCCACCTCTGTATCTGCCCTATGGTACCCTAGGCCCTCAGATTCCAGAATAGAAAACAAATGGCCCTTTGCCAACATCCAGACAAGGGGGCAGCCACTGGGGACATAGATGGCCTACAAGGCAGGAACAGTCACTCCCAAGCCATCCGATCCAGCACTTCCTGTTTTGGGGAGCTCCCTGTCTGGAATCAGGCCTGCTATAAGGATCTGTCTCCACCAAAGAATAAGCTCAGATTTTTTTCTTTTTTGGTTTTGAGTATGAAACCCAGGGCCCTCACACTGAGCTAGATCCCCAGCCCTATTTATACTCTATTTTGACAAGATCTCACTAAGTCACTAAGTTGCCCAGGCATGCTTCAATTTTAAATCCTCCTGCCTCAGCCTCCCAGGGTACTGGGATTACTGGCCTGTGCTACTGTACTTGGTGCACTGTTGGTATTAACGCTCCCACTACAGGTACACCCTCAAACCCAGGGCTAGCTAGTGCCTGACTCCCGCTTCCTGAGCAAATGAAGCAAAGAAAGAACAGCTCCCCACACAGCCCGGGAGAGGAGGGGCAACCCCAAAATGGAGGGGCTTGGGGCCCCCCCTTCCAGGCAGCTGGAAAACCAGCAGTCTGGAACCAGTATGCAGATCAGCAGGGATTAAGCCAAGCTCCTTCTGCCCAAGCAGCTTCATCAGGAGCCGCCAGAACATGCAGAGCTGCGTCTGTCTGTCGC
This sequence comes from Myocastor coypus, assembly GCA_004027025.1. Classification (NCBI taxonomy): domain Eukaryota; kingdom Metazoa; phylum Chordata; class Mammalia; order Rodentia; family Myocastoridae; genus Myocastor; species Myocastor coypus. Next base: position 721 of record PVJA010039189.1, on the reverse strand, counting down.
AGCTCAAGAATGGAGCAAGCCATGCGAAGAAAACAAAAGTAAATTATTCATTCCCCACAAATGAGCAGCCTCTGGGCACCTGCTGCAGCCGGGAGCCTGAAAGGCTCTGAGAATCCCATCAGTGACACCAAGCCTACTCTCGCCCTGCTGACCACAGGCCAGGTCTTTCTACATAGGGTAAATCAGTCCTGTCCCCAGCATGTGGAGGCTGCAGCCCAGCCCTGCACTTAGGAAGTGGGGGCACCAGGTGCAGGAAGTCTCTGTATTGAGGACTTCTGCTCACCCTGGCCTCCAAACCTCTACCCTGCCAGGGAGATGGGGGTGAGGTGGTGCCGGCTACCATGTCTGCTGGCCCCATCAGGTTCCTGCAGCATCCAGAGCCAGCACCAGGACCACCAGTCTACACTGGAGGAGAAAGCCTCAGAAACCTCCATCCAGGGACTCTATAATGACATGCTTTTTCCTGGGTGGAGGGGACATGAGAGGGATGGGGACACACTCAAGCAGTCCCTTTAGTCCTGCTGGACATGATCAACAGGGTCTTTCCTCAGGGCCAAACCAAGTGGGGCCCAGGGCTGTCACCTCTTTATGGATAAGGAGCATCATAGGGGGCTGGGGAGATAGCTCCATGGCACAAGTGCCTGCCTGGCAAGTGCAAGGTCGTGAATTTGAACCTGGTCCCACAAAAAAAAAAGAAGAAGAAGAAGAAGAAGAAGAAGAA
>PVJA010039188.1:0-19270 GCA_004027025.1 Myocastor coypus | reverse complement strand
AGCACCTGCCTGGCAAGCATAAGGTCCTAAGTTTGAATCTTGTTATTTCAAAAAATAGAAAAACTATACGTAAAAGCCAACTAATCATAAAGAGATGTGTTCACCTAGAAAGAGTATATTTACTGAGAAGAATAAACCCAGATCTAAATTACGGATCAAGTTAGAAGGGGTACAACAGAAACCAAGATAGATTTACAACAATGATTCTTAAAAATATATGATGGCTACACTAGATGAACCACTTAGAAACTTGTTTCAAAAAGAAATTCTCACTGTTTCATAGAATTGTTATCATTCTAATCCCAACACCTATGGGATTAGAAATTCTGAGGCCCAGTAAATCTGTACTTATAAATCTATGTCAGGCCTGCATAACCCACAACCTATATACGGAGACACACATGGAGACTAGGACAGTTACAGATGCACACCCACAAAATTGTGACTTTTTAACATTATTATGTTATTTCTGCAGCTGGTTATTCACATATATTAATTATGTTGTACACATGGCCCAAGACAACTCTGCTTCTCTTAATGAGGCCCATGGAACCTAAAATACAGGGCATCCCGACTCTAGATAGTTCTGAGGTAGGCCAGTGTTTGAGAAGCTTGAATATAATGTAAATAAGTTAGAATAAGTCAGAGTATGGTCAATGCAGTTGTTTTCCCAAAGCAATGTCTCTAATTTAAAGAAAATATTTGAAATGTCTTCTACTTAAAGTTCTATAAATAGAACTCAAATAATAAAGGGAAAAGATAAAAGAATAAATGGCCCATATGGATACAGATAGCAAACTACTCTTTGAAGAATTCAAATGTGAAATTGTATAGTTTAATAGAAAGCTAGAAGAATTATGGCTGTTTCATTGTTGATATTGCTTTTATTGTTCTTATTCTTACTGGAGAAGTCTTAAGCATACTTGATGTCCAAACAACAGATAGAAACAAGCTAAAACAAACAGAATAAAAGAATATACAATAGAACAAAGTACAAATAGAAGATAAAGTGTGCAGAAGGAGGAGATGGAGGCTGGGAAGGATTAGTAAGTGTTAGGGGCCTGTGAGATAGCTCAGTGGTCTAAAGTGCCTGCTTAGGCAACCTTGCGCAGAACAAGGGGATCTCATGGTTCAATCCCAGGCACCACAGGCTGCACCAGCCCTGCCCTTAGGGTGGCAAAAAAGAAAAAGAAAAAAGGAAGTGCTAGGAAGCTCTACTAAAAATAATTTATTTCTCATTTGTGTCGCTTATCAGGACAAATATATACACTGCACCTTAGTAGTACACTGAGTGACAGAATATGGCAGCTAAAAATGGCCATGATGGTGCACAATGGAAAGAAGCAAAACCATTCTGAACAGCTGGTTGCTGAAACTTAGCAGTACACCAAGAAAGGGCAAGGCAACAAGCAAGGAACTAGCAACTAATTAACTGCTTATTCTGTACTCCATCACCAAAACTACAAGAAGAAAAACAAACTAGCAACTCAAACCCCTATAAACTGGCCTTAGAAAGTTAATCCCACAGTTTTAAAGTTGCATCTGGATTTCAGGGAACTGCAATAGGCTTGCCCTCTGGATAAACCTATGTTGTTGGGGGCTTTGTGTGTGTGTGTGTGTGTGTGTGTGTGTGTGTGTGTGTGTGTGTGTGGTACCAGGAACCACACTCAGGACCTCATACTTTCCAGGCAGGTTCTCCTGCTGCTGAGCTATATCCCCAGCCAGCATCTAGATTTTAACTCAGACCTTAAACCTATTCATAGTATGCTTGCTTTATCATCAAAATCACCTGAAATTCAGGTTAAAGTATTTCTTTATCCACTATAAGCCAATTACATTATAAACTCCAAGGAAAATACTAAGAAATCTCTATAACCTATATGATTCTTCTTAGTTGGTAAATCTGTAGAACACTGCTCTAAGTCTCTACAAGCCTATCTTGGATTCCACAGATGCAGTCACCAGCATAATAGCACTCAGAGCCTCAGCTCAACTCAGGAATAAGTACAGGTCACTGGACAGTAGCATCTGCTGCAGGCCTTTGTATAATGGCATACTGAGGGGTTGGGGAAACAGCTAGGTGGTCTAAGTGGCTGCATGGAAGCACAAGAACCAGGTTTGATCCCCGGTATGCCATGCTGGCTGTGGAAGCCCAGCTTCGAGACCAGGTATCCTGGTGCATTCCTGTAATCCCAGTACTGGAAAGTCTGACACTGGGATCACTGTGAGTCTGAGCTGTATAGCGAGACCCTGTACCAAATAAATGAAAATTAAAAAAATATTTTTAAATGGTACACTTAAAAAGTAAAAGGAGGAAACAAAGAATGTGTCATGAAAAATCACCTCAGTTAGGGATCATTCTAACAAATTATTTTTTTCTCCATGTGCCAGGTTCTACAAATTCTTCCACTAATGTCTATGAAATAATTTCTGTTTTACTGGTGAGGATAAGCAGACTTTGGAGGAGTTATGAGAGCTACTCAGAGGTGAATGAAAGGTAAATAATGAAGCCAGAACTTAAACTGAACAGATCTATGTTTCAACCAGTTCATCAGGAGTTATTTTTTTCACTTCTTCCCATGGATTACAATTTTAGGAAACAAATATCAATACTGATAATGATTATGATAATCTATAGACAGTAAAACTGCAAACAGATTTTAACCCCCATTAAGCTATCATGTAAGGCAGCATATGAAATTAAAAAAGAAAAATCCTTATCAGTATTACCAAAACAAGTTGTCTCAATTAAATTTAGAGACACATATTCTTAGAATCACATAAATATCACAGTAAAGTCAAGAAATTAGTAAACTACAGTGACTATGTCTACCCAGCATGCAGAAGCTCAGAGCTCTGCAGGCTGCTGGATGCAATTTGTATTAAGTATCCACCTTACTCTTGAGTACTGCATACCCCTCAGTGGTATTTAGTCTACTAACATACCTGCGATGGGTGCCTGACAACAGCTATATCTGCCCTCCACCAGACAGAAAAATACATCAGTTGAAGAAGTCGACTTAGTACCCAGGTAGAAAACTCAAATCATAGTTGGATGTGGTGGGGCACGCCTGTAATCCCAGCCCTTGGGAGGCTGAGGCAGGAGGATCAATGTGAGTTTGAGATCAGCCTAGACTTCAAAAGTAAGCTCAAGGCCAACCTGAATTGCATAGCAAGACCCTGTCTCAAAAAGACAAAAAACAAAACAAAAAGACAAAAAGGAAGAAAGGAAGGAAGGAAGGAAGGAGAAAGAAAGATGAATCATAAGAAAATGAGCTATTCTGAGATTGATCAGATAGTGGGATTTGTGCGTCATTACTTGGAGTCATGCTATTAGAGAACAGTGTAACTGTAACTTAACTCTGAGAGTCAAGCCAGTGGTCACTTCAACATCATCTCTAACTGAGAAGTCCGCATTACTTTTTATTTAAAACTCTACTTTCTCCCTTGTTTTCAGGAAGGCAATATTGCTATAGTGATTACAGTGTGGGCAGCTAGCCCTGACTTTTTAGGATTTGTTTTCAGAGGCATCACTTAATAGCTATGGGATCTCAGTCAGCATACAAAAGTTCTTTGTGCCTTAACTTCTCCATCAGAAAACATAGTCAACACATTTCTCAAAAGTGAAGATGGAACCTATAAGCATATAATATCGGGAACATGTGACTTATATGTATTAACCACAGAGAAAGAGTTAGCTAATAGTTAATGTTTCACACTTTCAAATTTGGTCCCTGAACCTAATTATACCATAAAAATTAGAAAATTACTATAGTGTTAGTAAAAATAAGTTATTTGTAATTTATAGTTAGAATAATTCTCTAAGAAGATTAACAATGGAAGAAGTTCTCCAGAATATACAGGTTGAGCATCCCTAGATGAAAGTCCAAACTGTGAAATACTCCAAAATACTCTAAAATCTCAAATGTTTCTTAAAAAAATACATGAAAGCACAAGTGGAAAATTCGACCATACTTGACCTCAACTGGCAGATGACATACAGATTACTGGCACAAACACACAATTTGGTGACTTCAAGATCTGCTCATCTCCCTTCTGCTGAGCTATGCCTTCTGTTTGCACATTCAGGTTCTCTCACATGTGTGCTCCCATGATGCTGAGCTACCCTGAACATATGATTTTTTTCAATTCATTAATGGTCTGTCATATTTTTTACAGCTAAGTTCTCATGTGTGAATAGGTGAAAGAAATGCCATTGTTGATTCGCTGCACATTAATTCAGAATCAGAAATTATGATGTTGTCCCATGTGGGCTACACATATTCTAACCAAGTGACTGAAACACTGATACCTTTGTTTTCTGATGTATAGAAACTATGATTCATATATGAAAGAAATTTAAAATATTCTATAAAGTCCGTATAAAGTGTATGTGAAACACAAATTTTATGCATATCATAGATGGATATGCAAATATCCCAAAAGCAGAAAAAAATCAAAATCTGAAATATTTCTGGTCCCACACAATCAGGACAAAGGATACTTCCCCTGCAGTAAGTTAATTTTCAAGCTATAAGGAATACATACTACAAGAAAATAGGAAAGATTGTCCTAGAAAACCTTGATCTATATCTGGCCTACGCAGCATCTCCACACTTACTAGAGCTAGAAGAATTAATCCCCAGAAAAATGAAAAAACGCTCTCTGCTTGCTTTCCTCTGGCTCCGTCTCCATCTTTGTATCTCTGCCCATCTGCTTGTCTCTCTCCTTGTTTCTCTGTCTCTCTCTTGTACAATGCACACACACACCCCCCCACACACACCTCACATGACATTAAACAACATTACAATATAATATCTAGTTAAATTATCCTCGCCACAAAATAAAGTAGGCCATAAGAGAACCCGCAGGCATCTGATTTAGACTTAGCTCCAAGACCTTCTGAAATCTGTTGTTTTAAGACATTGTCATCTAGATGAATAATGGCAAAAAGCAGAGACCTGTTAGCAAGACGCCAAGTTAGATACCTTTGCAGTTCTAAAGTGATTTCCTCATAAATTGAAATTTCAAGTGCTCCCTCTAGGTGGGACCAAGTAAATGCACGCACTTTCAATATCTGATTAATCATCTGAAGATGAAAAATGTTTTAAGAAAAAATCTCATATCAGAATGATGTAGGTCATTTTCGAGCACAGGTCCTGATCATTGCTCAACTGCAATGCTAATTATTTCCCCAGAAATGCCTCCTTCTGGATGGCCTAAAAATTCAGCCTTCTGGCCCATTTTTTAAAAAGAAATATTTCATTGCTAAATTTAAATACTCTCTTAAACATAAAACTTTTGAGTATCTTTCATTATAACAAGTTGCTGAATAACACTTCCCTGTCAACTTACATAAAATTTACATAAAAGGATTTTAAGACTACTATACTTATTATATGCTAACATACTTACTGTATTCTCTCTCCCCCCTCTTCCCTCTCCACTCTCCCCATCTCCTCATTTCCTCTCCCCTTTCTCCCTCTCCCTCTCTAATTTTCTTCTCTCCCAATAAATATATTCTCCCTTTAACCTCTGTTGTCCTTAAAATTTCATAATTGACTCTAATGCATATCCTTGGCTCAGAGTTTCATAACATACATCACACCACGGTGCTCAAACTCCTGTGGTAGTTCAGTGATCAGAACACAGCATTAGGGGCCAGGGAGATAGCTCTGTGGCACAAGTGCCTGCAAGTGCAAGGCTGTGAGTTTGAACCACACTCCCACCAAAATATATATACAGCACTAGTAAACCAAACTGTCAACTGACAGCTAACCTCATTTATGTGTTATACAAACCATTACATAAGCAAGTTAAAGCGTAGTAATTTCAATTAACCTGAGAAATTCATTTTTCAAGATTAGCCAATCTTTCTTATTGAAATCTGGGCTTTATGAAGGAATGTGAGGGCAAGCCTAAGTACACAATTGAAAACTTGGAGAGAATTTCTGAAGTTTACCAGGAGAATGTTTTCCTAGTGGATAACCAAAACTTCATTTACCAAACTGAAACTGCATTCTGACTAAAAGCATGTTGGTTTGATAAACAGCCAGAAATCGCAAAAGAAAGCAACAAAATTCAGTAGCAAATAAATGCTTCCAGCATTACAAAATAAAGGTTGATGACACCTTCCTCAAGATGCACAACTACCACACAAGGCACAAATCTGCACTTAATGTTAGCTTTAGTCACCTAAAAATCATTTTTGGCTACTAAACAGTAAGATAAAAGCAAAATTTAAGTCTAATATGAAAATTTATAGGGACGCAGAGATAACTCCATGGCACAAGTGCCTGCCTGGCAAGTGCAAGGTTGTGAGTTTGAACCACAGTCTCACAAAAGAAAACAAAAGAAAGAAAGAAAATTTATAAACATTTTTTTCTAGCCACAGAAATTAAGCAAGAAGGCTAAAATAAATGTCCCTTCCTTTAAGTTGTGTTATCATATGTTCCAAGAATAAGAAATCAATTACTACACATACCAAACTTCAATACAAAGAGTATATGCTAGTATTTGTCACTCTATCTATATCCAGTGATTTCATATTTTTGAATACGTGCACAATTATGTGTGTCTATCTTTTTATTCTTTCACTTGGACCTTTTAATACTTTTTAAAAAATTTCTATCTTCTCATACATATTGGTTTTGGTAAAACCACACAGACTGCCTTCTTTAACCTATTTACCACATACTGTTTCTCCTTTCTGAAGTACTTTATGTCTTATCCTATAAGAATACTGCTGATAGTAATTATGTATGTAAGTGATAACAGAATAACCACTTTCTTAAAATATGCTCTTAAAACTAATGTTAAGAAACAAATGAACAAAATAGTGCAGGAGAATAACTGCGTTGAAGCCTTACTGTGGGAAATGTGAAGCGCTTTGCTGCTCATTAATTTTCAATTCGGGACTCAGAAGACACACGTGTGGTCTTTGGGTTCTGCTGTTTTTGGAACTATAAACATATGGAATGTTACTTTGCTTTCAGAAATGTTCCCCATACTTTCCCTCTCAGGTGATGCTCATTTTGACTTTTGAAACTGAGTTATAAATATTCAAATAAGGAGAAATATAAATTCTTTTCCAAGAAATACGTGAATTACAGAGAAAGCTTTCAAAGAGAAGAAGGGAAAAAAAAGAACAGCAGTCAAGCTTTATGTCTACACGAAAGGCTACAACATTATTATGATGCCTCTATTATGGCAATTGCTGAAATTAAATGCCTATAGATTTGACCCTAAGGAATACAGTACAGTGTTTGCTGTAATAAAACACTTACTGTACAAGCTTAACCTTGAATAGATTTTATGTTAATATAACTCCACAAGAGCTATTTAGACAACTATTACAATATATTTAATAAATAAGCCACATTGAACCATCCCGTGTTACACTTTTTGTTACCTGAAATATATTTCTTCCTTCTTACAAGTGTATATGGTATTCACGAACATTTATTATGACTTCATACATTTTCTGAAATAAGCGTGGGTTGGTACTTTCAGGATTCTTCAAGATATAAATCATTAATGGAGAATGCAATCCTAGAGGAGTATATTTAAAAATAAATACGAGTACACTGTGATAGATTATTTATGATTGAGTAAAAAATGTAAATGGTAGCAATTATTATAGACTTAGCTAGACTTTTCCATCATGTGGCATTGATGTCATCTTACTTGTTTATTATATAATAATTTTATATGCAATCATTACATATAATTTACATATGGAATCAAAAAGTTACCGATACAGCTGGACATGGTGGCACACACCTGCCATCCCAGCATGCAGGAAGCTGGTGCAGGAGAATGGCTAGGAGTTGAAGGGCAGCCTGAACAACACAGTGAGGCTATATTTTTAAAAAGTTACAAAGGCAATGGTTCTTACCTTTGCAGTGGACTCATAATAGTCACTGTGTCTGTTTTGCTGTTTGAATTATATTTATATTGTTACTGAGAAGGAATGTAGATAATTCCTGCTTCATGACTAAAAATATCAAAATTAGAAAGCTTAAAATATTAGAAAGACAATACAATGAATTTAGAACTAAATCAGAAATTGTGGGCACACAAACTAAACATAAAGTTTGCAAAAAAAATCAATAACTATAGTTCTTATTTGTCCAATATGAATTCTTAATTTTCCAGGACTGTTTGTATATTCTGAGGAGCAAACACAGCCTTAGCTTTGTATATTCTAAATATTAAAAGTAGTTGTAGTTTGGTTTTTTATTGTTTGCTTAGCATACTACATCAATTCCACTTTCTGGTAATATGTCATGCATAATTTATTTAAAATAGAAGCAGATATTTTGTAGTTTTCAATATCAAATATTTCATAGTCAACTATGAACTAGTCTACTAACTCATGCAATTGATTCTAACACTAGCTGTTGCCATGTTTTATATCCTGTTTATTGTATCATGAATTAATGTGCTTTTTTTTTCATTATTCTACCTAAATCTTTAATATCTCTATTGAAGATCACAAGTAGTAACCTAGCTTTTAAATTTAATGAAAAATCATTTATGTAACTCATTAGTGTAAGTTTATCTTTCTCCCTTTTACGTCGTCCTGTAAGTTTTAACATATTATTGGTTCTTCTACTTTACTATCTTTGATTGTATCTACCCACCCATAACAGACTTACATTGCAGATAGAAAAGAAAAGCTTCCAAATCCCAATGGTTTGCCTCAATGAGGCAACATTTAATTTGTAAACCAAGGGCTATATTTACCATACTATTACCTATCACTATAACAGAAGGAAAGAAACTCTGAAGGGTCTTGCATCAGCACTCAAGGCTTTAAACCACAAATAACAAATATTTGCTACCTTACAACTCTCTAACCAGACCTCGAAATATAACTCCAACAAACTGCAAAATGCAGGAAGTACAATCCCTTTTTCACTTGGAAAAGAAATGTGGTGGATGAGGTCTTAGAGAATATTAGATACAGGGCACAGCCTAGAATTTTTCAAAATGTATTATCCAATCAAATAAGCAAATCAATTATACTATTCTTCAATGCTCTCTTATCTCTTTCACTCTCTAATACCTTTCTCTCTTAATTCCATTTACTCTTATCTGTTAAATTTTATATTTCGGTGATGCTGAGGTACTTGCTCATTTGTACATATTCTGTAGGCAATGACATGTTCTGGCATGTGTGTGTGATTTTCTACGTGTTCTACAAGCTTCTGTGGTACTGGAAAATATTTATCTTTTTTTAAATGCATTTTGTACAGGGTACACAGGGTCTCACTACACAGATCAGCCTCGTAGTGATCCTCCTGTTTTCAGCCTCCCAAGTGCTGGGATTACAGGTATGAACACCATGCCCCAGCTCAGTTGCAGTCTCAGCATACCCCAAGGCTGACCCATCATGGCATGCTGGGGATTGATCCCTGGTTCTTGCATCTGCCTAAATAGGCACTTTAATCTGCTGAACTATCTGGCTGGCCCTTCTTTGTTTTGTTTTAGTTCCATCACAAAATATACTTCCCCCTGAACTCTTTCTGGGCCAAATGGCTATCTACCCTTCTATACATATGTTACTTGATCAAAGTAAAACTTTTGAACCATTCGTACTTTTCTAGCCACTAGACTACAAACAATATAGCCAGAGTGGACTTTATTTCAAATGTAGGTTGTGGCTCTTAAGATAAAAATAAACTAAAAAACATGTGTAATAATTGAATTCGATCCTGGGACCTCCTCCCGCGTCATCTTCATTCAGCAGCACAGCTCGTGGGCCATCTTCATCCAGCAGCGCGCCATCTTCATCCAGCAGTGTGGGCATCTTCCCTGGGACCACCTCCCGCATCATCTTCATCCAGCAGTGAGGTGTCTCACCCTGGGACCTGCTTGCGTGACACCTTCATCCAGCACCATGGCAGCTCCCCCTGGGACCTGCTCACATGCTGTTTCCATCCAGCAGCACGGCGGCTCCACTTTGATGTTGCACGTGTGCCATCTTTATCCAGGAGAACAGCGGCTCCATCTCGGACCTGACCATTCACCATCTAGAGCCAGCAGAACAGTGGCTCCACCTCGGAACTGCCTACACTACATCTTGATCTAGCAGCTTGGCAGCCTGCCTGGCTCCACCTCAGACTGAGCCCGCCACCCCAACCAAGTGGGGCAGCAGCCTCGGCCTGCGTGGATCCCCTGACTCACCAGCAGCCAGAGCCCCAGTTCTACCTACCTTCCTGACCGGGCCTCATGACAGCCAGGTAATAACTCTCTGAGCTGGCGTTCATCCCCTGACTCAACAACTGCCCGTGCCGACTCCACTCACTGGTCCCATACGACCACCAACTGTCTCCATACTGCTGACCACTGTCCTGACCCATGGAGCCTTGTGGCAGCCAGCTGCCTGAGCACCGAATCCCAGCCAAGCACGTCTGGGGGGAAACAAGCTTGGTGGATCCCGATCCAAATTTCCATAGGCATTAAGTGCATAAGTCCATCAATGTGCAGAGATCACTGCTATAAAAAATGATAAAGACAAGGAGCAAGATCCAATCTCAGGTCCTGAGTCCACCCAAAACAAATACAGAAGACACTAACATGGAAGAAAATGGGAATCATGCAGATAAAATCTCTGAATTGGTAGCATCTGAGGTAGACAGACATGGGCAGAAATGTATAGAGGAACTCAGATCAGAGATAACGTCTGAAGTAAAAAAAGAAATGCATGAAATGGAAAAACAACTGGAGAAACGTATAGAGGAAACCAGAGCAGATATAATATCTGAAGTTAAAAAAGACATGTCTAAATTAATAGCATCCAAAGTAGGGGAACAACTACAGAAAGGTAGAGAGGAGAACACAATAGAAATAATCTCTGAATTAGAGAGAGAAAGGATAACTATAATGACAGACTTCAAAACTACTAAAGAAGACATTGATAAAAAATTAGAGGAGAATAGAAAAATGATGGATTCCCTGATGGAGCAATATATCAAAGAAATACATCACATGAAACAGTTCAAAGAGATATACAGGAAAATAAAATTTCAATCACAAGTTGGCAAAACCATATGAATGAAAGTGAAAATACAGTCTCAGATCTTGAAGACATAGTTGCAGCTAGTGAAAAAGTAAGAAAAGATCTCTTAAAAACAACTAGGATACAGGAAAAAATCATTCAACATCTGCAACATGATGCAAAAATGAATAACGTGAGATTAATAGGAATTAACGAGGAGTCGACACAAATGATATAAAAGGAATATGGGCAGAAGTAATAGCAGAAAACTTCTCAAATATGAGAACACAATCAGACATTCAGATAACTGAAGCATACAGAACCCCAAATAACATCAACCTGAATAAAAGCACACCCAGACATATAATAGTCAGATTCAGCAGAACAAAATACTAAAAGCTGCTAGAGAAAAGAAGCAGATCACATTTAAAGGAAAACCCATCAGAATAATGGCAGATTTCTCCTCACAAGCCAGGAAGTCAAGAAGAGCATGGAACAGAGTGCTTCAAGTCCCCCATGAAAACAAATTTCAGCCCAGACTGCTATACCCAGCAAAACTCTCTTTTAAGTATGAGGGAGAAGTGAAATACTTCCACAACAAAGAACAAGTGAAGAATTTCATGACATCAAAGCCAACCCTACACAGTATACTTAAAAATATTTTAGAGAGAGACCAAAACAACTCAATCCCAAGAAATGAGAATAGAAAAATCCCACCAAATATGGTAGTCAACTAAACACAGGAGAAAAAGGGGTAAACATTAGTAAAAGTCATGTCTATCATAAGTCAATACATTTCAATTATAGCCATCAATGTAAATGGACTCAATTCTCCAAATAAAAGAAATAGGCTGGCAGAGTGGATAAGGAAGCAAAATCCAACAATATGCTGTATACAAGAAACACACTTAACTCACAAAGAAACTCATACGCTAAAAGTTAAAGGGTGGAAAACAACACTGCTGCCCCAGGACCTCAAAAAAAAAAAGCAGGGGTAGCAATCCTGTTTGCAGACAGTCTAAATTTCAAACCAAGATTGATCAAATGAAATAAAGAAGGCCACTACATACTGGTTAGGGGAAAAATTCAAGATGAAGAGGTAACACTAATAAACATGTATGCACCCAACATGAGAGCAGCAAGTTATATAAGGCAAACCTTAATGGACATGAAAAACCTAATATCCAATACCACAATCTTAACAGGAAACCTTAACATACCCTTATCCGGAAAAGATAGGTCAAGCAGGAAAAAAATTAGCAAAGAAGTAGTACAACTGAACCAGAACTTGGAACAACTGGACTTAGTGGACATATGCAGAGTGTTCCATCCAACCACTTCTTCCTTTTTTTCTTTTTTTTTCTTTTTCTCTTTTTGAGACAGGGTCTCACTATGCAGTTCAGGCTGGCCTTGAGCTCACTATTGTAGCCCAGGCTGATCTCAAACTCGCACTGATCCTCTTGCCTGAGCCTCCCAAGTGCTGGGATTACAGGCATGCACCACCTCCACCCAACCACTTCTGAATATACATTTTTTCAGCGGCACATGGGATATTTTCTAAAATAAATGACATATTAGTACATAGGTCATGCTTAAGTATATGCAAGAAACAGAAATTATCCCATGCCTATTATCTGACCACAGTGCAATAAAACTGGAAATAAATGACAAAAGAAACTACAAGAACTCCAGAAATACATGGAAATTAAACAACACTCTTCTCAGTAACCACTGGGTTACAGATGAAATTAAACAATATCTAGAATTTAATGAAAATTCAAACACAACCTACCAGAATATATGGGATGCAATGAAAGCAGTTCTTACAGAGAAATGTATAGCTCTGAACTCACACACTAAGAAAACAGAATGAGAGCACATAAATACTCTCAAGGAACACCTAAACCAACTAGAAATGGAAGAGCAAAAAAAATCCAAAGCCCAAAGATGGGAGGAAATTATAAATATTAAAGCAGAAATTAATTCAATTGAGACAAGGAAAACAATACAAAGAATTAATGAAGAAGCTTTTTCTTTGAAAAATTAAATAAAATTGATAAGCCCCTAGCTAACCTCACCAAAAAAAGGAAAGAAAGGACTCAAATTCAAGCAATAAGGAATGAAAAGGGTGAAATTACTACACACCCAGCAGAGATTCAGAGGATCATAAATAGCTCCTTTGAGGAGCTTTACTCTCACAGAATTGAAGACAAAGATGAAATGGACATATTCCTAGAAAAGTACAAATTACCCAACTGAATCAAGAAGACATAAGTACTCTCAGTAACCCAATAACAGCCAATGAAATACGAAATGTCTGAAAAGCCTACCGACAAAGAAAAGTCCGGGACCTGATGGATTCACCACTGAATTCTACAAGAAGTTTATAGAAGATATATACCCAACACTCCTCAAACTCTTCAATAAAATCGAAAAGGAAGCAATCCTTCCAAAATCATTCCTAGAGACAAGTATTACACTGATATCAACACCAGAAAGAGATGTAAGTAGAAAAGAAAACTATAGGCCAATTTCTCTCATGAACATAGATGCAAAAATCCTCAATAAAATACTTGCCAGTAGAATGTAACAAGTCATCAAGAAGATTATTTACCATGACCAGGTAGGATTCATCCAAGGGATGCAAGGATGGTTCAATACACACAAGTCTATAAATGTAATACACTATATCAATAGAGCCAAAATCAAAAATCACATGATTGGCTCAATTGAAATGAAAGGCCAAAAAGGCCGTTCACAAAGTCCAACACTCAATCATGTTCAAAGTCCTACCGAAAATAGGAATAGATGGCCTCTACCTCTACCTGATAAAAGTCATCTATGACAATCCAACAGCTAGCATAATTCTAAATGGGGAAAACCAAGTCTTTTACTCTCAAATCTGGTACAAGACAAGGATGTCCTCTATCACCACTCCTATTCAATATACTTCTGGAATCACTAGTTATAGCCATTAGACAAGAAAGAGAAATAAAAGGAATAAGAATAGGTAAAGAAGAAGTAGAACTATTACTATTTGCAGATGACATGATAATCTACTTGGAAGACCCCAAAAACCACCAAGAAGCTACTAGAACTAATAGTCAAATTCAGTAGCATAGCAGGTTATAAAGTCAACACACAAAAATCAATAGCATTTCTCTATACAAATTACAAACACACCGACAGAGCAATTAGAGAAACAGTACCTTTTATGATAGAACCAAAGAAAATGAAATACTTAGGAATTAACCTGACTAAGAAAGTAAAAGACCTTTTCAATGAAAACTATATTACTCTGAAAAGAGAGATCCTAGAGGATCTGAGAAAATGAAATCATTCCTAAAATTTATTTGGAACCAAAAGAGACCCAGAATTGCAAAGACAACTCTGGGCAACAAACGTAGGGCAGGAGGCATTGCAATTCCTGACCTATTTAAAAAAAAAAAAAAAAATTCCTGACCTAAAGATAAACTACAAAGCTATAGTAAGAAAGTCAGCATGGTACTGGCAAAAGAATAGACTTGAGGATCAATGGAATAGATTAGAAGATGCAGCAGCAAATACAAACACACTCAGCCACCTTATTTTTGGGTGGGTTTTCCTGACTGGGTGAGCACAGGGTGGGCATCTTGAGGTGGCAGTGTGACTGAGCAAGAAGCCCGGTCAGAGCCCCCCATCACACTGTCCTCAGCCTCTTCTGTGACGAAGTGGGTACATTCCCAACTCAGGAAGGATTGGGGCCCTGCTACCTCCTGAGTGCTGGGGCTGGCTGTTCCCATACTGTATCTCTGCCTTTTTCCAGGGTCAGGGTCATTGGTCCTGGGCGTCTCCAGGCCAGGTGGCGTTTCATGCCCTATGTGAGAGGATGTGCCGCCCCACTCTCTGCAGCAGGGGCTCTATGCGCAGCATGAAATCATACACGGTTTCTTCAGGCTGCTGACTCGTCTGAAGAAAGGTGCACTTCTCGGTTCTCGGGTCCTCCATGGTGCCATAGATCTGCTTCAGTGCGTCTAGGCACTGCTGCACTGACATGGAATCGTTCTGGGCCTGGAGCACCCGTATGGTGGACAGAGCCGAGCAGGCTCTCTAGCAGGCGCCTGAGCTTCTCTGCCTCGGACACCTGCCACAGCTGCATCAACTCAGTGACCTGCTCCAGCCAGGTGTCGAAGGGCTCCTCCCCTGGGCCTGGGCTAGGACTTCCGGAAAACACTTTCAGTTTCCAGTACCACTCACTTTCTCTCCCAGCCTGCTAATCTGCTGACATGCGTGGGTTCTCAGACCCTAGGCCTCCGTCCTCCCCAGAAAGGGCACGGAACGCCAGGCTTTTAGCCACATCTTCCATTTTCCGGCCCTCATCTTTCAGGAAGCCTTTCAGCTTGATGAGAAACTCTTCATCAGATCTCTGTGGTTGGACCACCACCTCCCAGGCACCCCCCTTGCCTGGTATGTAACTGGGTATGGTGGGATAAGGAACAGTGTCACCCAGCTGAATCAAGACGGCCTTAGCTCTGTCCTCCCTCCTGAATATCCTGCCCACCACCCAGACGTTGCTCAGTGGCTTTAGGCCTGCTCTCACAGTCTCCTTGATCTCAGCCTCATTGCACTCCAGCGGGATACCCACGATCAGCAGGGCCTTCTTGGGGTCCATATCCATCCCCATGCACCAGTTCTTTAGAAGCACCAGAGCCATGGTGTCCTCCTTGGGCGGCTGGATCTAGCACTCACCAGAAATCTGCTCTGAGGTGTTCCGGGATGCGAAGAACTCTGGGCCAGGGCCTACCATGAAGGCAGCCCTGGGCCAGGGTTGTACAGCCTGTCACTGCACAAGGGGTGAGAAGACACTCAGGGGCTGCCCTACCCGCTGCCATCACCACCCTGCCTCCCAGGATGAGTGAGAACTCTTTGCTAATGGACGTGTTCCCTGGCAAACCTCTCTCCACTCACCCCGCTCCCCACAACCACTGACCTCCCCTGCTGCAGAGTCCTCCAGAAAGTCCTAGGTCTCGGCCGTGTGTGCGCCAGCTGCCTGTGGTGAAAGGGGAAGGGTCACCAGCCCGCCCCGATGCCCCTGGGCCTGCACCGAGCTCCTCTTGCAGGTAAATTGGGAGGACAGCCTGGTGCTTTTGGTCCCATGCCCTAGTAGGGTTGATGTGGGCTGCAGGAGATGCAGGGCGCCCTGTTACTTTTGCGTCACCTGCCAGGTGGGCAAGCTGGGCAAGCTGCGCACAATGTAATGCCTGTGCTGTCTGTATGGGGGCATGCCATACGGTACTGAGGTATGCACAGGCTGTGAGGAGTAGGACCATAGTCCTACGTACAATCGGGGCAGGAGAGGGGCAGAAAGTCACCAGCGGGAGCAGAGCCGCCAGGGCTGAGAAACCAGCTTCTGCTTCCAGACTGGAATCCCCATCCCAGACACCTTGCTCTTGTATGCTGTGCTGGGGCACAGAGGACAGTGGCCCTTCGTGTGGCCAAGCTCCTCTAACCAGGGTCCCTCTAACCCCTCCTGGCCGATCTCAGTGCTCCTCACTGCACAGCTGTGGCTGGGATGGACAGGGGCTTAGATGACGGACTAGCCTCCAGCTGAGTCGGCTGAAGCAGGTCCTGCTCCTCCGCGGGATCTGCTCAAGGAGAGCCCGCGGTGCTTTACCTGGCGCTTTGCTGAGGGTGCCTGGATGTCCTGGAAATTAACACAAACACTCTTGTGCTCTCATTCGCTGCATCGCGCCGGGGTTAGCGCATGTAGGTCTCGTGGAGCCACCAACTGTCCAGGACGAAGCCACGCCTACCAGAAGGCCCGGCCCTACCGCCCCACCCCACCCCATGCTCCAACCAGGAAGCCAACACTCTCAGAGTCCTCCACGTGCTGCAATAATTATTGCTATGTCGGGACCAGCTCTGCTTTCTCACCACTTACCGCTGCCACTCATGACCCAACTCAGCTCGCACCCCGTTCCTCTGTGCACCCCCACCAGCTCCCGCCCCTGTGGGTGGACCCTGCCCATTCCTCAGCGGAGGATAGACACTAGCTGTAGGCCGCACAGGCGGGCTGCCCTGGGTAACACAGATGGCAGAGCTGCAGAACCCTAAGGTGCCCTCGCGCCGTGTCCTGTACATCCTAATTCATATGTTTTTGGTCCTTCTAGTGGTGCACGGGGCTGTAGCCCACCTTGGAGAGGAAGGAACCAACTCGCATGGACCGGTTGGAACTGCACAGCCTGCTAGGCGGCCCAGAAGTTCCGGAGGCCCCGCCCATGTGCTCTGCGGGCTCCTGTTTCCAGCACTTGTACCCTGGGAACGTCCCCTTCTTCTGGGTTGCCCTCGGTTCCCTAGGTCCAATTCCTCACCTACTGGACAGGTAACCAGGTGGGAGCTCCTGCAGACCACGATGTGCCCACCTCCAACGCTCCAGCAGAGAAGGACCCCGACGTGCCCTCGCAGCACACACGCGGGCCTTCCGTGCGCCTGCGCACTTGCACTGTTGCCCCGCCCAAGACCCCATCCAAGTTTCCAAAGGAGGATCCTGCCTCTACCATGTGCTTTTATCCCTTCCTCTGACTCCACCTTCTTGTATCTGGGTTAAACCCGTGATTTCAAGTGGCCACAGAGCCCCTTAGATTGCACACCACGTCTCAATCGAGCTTTACTCTTAATCAACAGGGACCATGAGGGTCATAGGTGTTGCAATACCCAGCAGTCATTGCAGCTGTCATTTGCATAGTGTCCCTGATTGGACATTTGTGTATTCAATGCCTGCAATGAGCCCTGCAAAGCTCAAGGTCAGCTACAACGTGTAACTTTAGGCGACAAGTGCAAAACCAGGGGCAAAATACCAGGGCAAATCGGAGCTGGGGGCGAAACCCAGGCGCACGTGCGCAATAGGGGTACAGGATGCAGAGCCAGGTGTAAATGCAGATCCAGGCACAAACATCAGGCCCAGGAGCAAGGGAATCATTCCAGGGTGTTTCTTTAGTGAAAGTGAGTGCACCCTGTTTATTTTGATTTGACATATTTATTTTTGTATACTGGGAATCGACCCCGGGGTGTTCGCATGGAACGAAGGTCCTGTGGTCCCGTGTGTACAGGTTTGACAGTTACCACATGGGTTGGCTTGCGTTCGAGTCTGGCCTCAGCATTCATAGCACTGGGAATAGAGACCCACGATCACAAATCTGCTTTCTCACTGGGTCACCAGGCTATGCTCTGCTCGGAGACAGGAAACCTAAAGAAATGCTCCTGCGCCCTGCCTTTCGGAAGGGCTCATAAATGTTCCAGGCTCACCTACAAGATCTAAAAAACGAGAAGGCCCTGTCTGCTGGCAGCTCTTTTGGTTCCCTAGGCAATCTTTGCCCCTCAGAGAACCTCCCTGCCCCCTGCCCTTTCCCAAAGTAAAATCACAACCCAGAGACCCTCGTGCTCAGCTGAGCGCCCAGAACTGTTGGGGACAGGCTGGGCCACAGGCCGATCCTGGGAGTCCTTGCAGAGCGACAAGTGGCAGCAGATGATGCCAGCCTGGTAGTGTTTTCCTGTGAGCAGCTGGTGTCTCCCAGCGTAGCTGTCCTCTGGCGTCTGGCCTCAGGCGCACAGCGTGCGTTCAGGTTTAGTCTTGGTGACTGCCACTTGAAACCTCTTTCATTAAGTCTTACAGTGTTACATTAGAAAATAACAGAATTTTTCCCTTTGGTTACATGAATCGGTAGGAGATGGTCACACCTAATTTAATTCCTGTGGCTGCACAGTGTCAGTGGAGTGTGTGTCCTCATGGGTGGCACGTGTCCTGCTCCCTTAGCCCATTTTACCTGCACACTTGCTGTGATCCCTGGCCTGTCTGTGTGTCTGTAGCAGTTATTTTCCTGGAGCTGGGGCAAACTAGTGGATACTTAGCACAGAAAGGAGCTTTATTCAGGCTGCCTGTTGCCTTGGGCTCGGCCGTGCTCTGTGGGCTTCAAGGCAGCAATAGCACGGTGAGCAGGCCCAGAGCACAGCACTCAGCCCTTGGGGCTGAGACAGAAGGAGGTGCTGGGGCCAGGATAGACCCTGTAGGGCACGCCTTCAGGGACTGGACTCTGACCCTGGCAGGTCCCTAAGGGCACACTCAGCTGCCTACCTCAGTGTAAGCAGGGCAGCACATGTGAGGAGGGAACTGGGGCTGAGGATGGGCTGTGTGGCTGAGGGCAGGAGGAGGCCTGAGCAGAGGCAGCAGGAGGGCTTTCCAGGCCTTGGAGGCAGCAGAGAGGAGGCCCCTTCTAGCCAGCTAGGTGG
>PVJA010039187.1:0-19301 GCA_004027025.1 Myocastor coypus | reverse complement strand
TTTTTTTTTTTTTTTTTTTTGTGGGACCAGGGTCCGAACTCACGACCTTGCACTTGCCCAGCAGGCACTTGTGCCTCGGAGCTATCTCCCCAGCCCCACCCCATATTTTGTATTCTTTTTTTTTCCTTTTTTTCTGGGACTGGGGTTCAAACCCATGACCGTGCACTTGCCACGCAGGCACTTGTGCCACAGAGCTATCTCCCCAGCCCTTATATTTTGTATTCTTAAAAAAAAAAAAAAAAAAAAAAAAGGAGCCACTGGAGTTTCAGCCTTGTTTTTGTCAACTTGTAACTTAGTGATTGAGACTGCTGCACAGGGACTCTAACTTAGTCAGTTACTGATAGGTGACCTCCTGGGCAAGTCACTTAAATTTTCTGGGCCACAGTATACTCAGCTCTCAAATAGGGCATGGTAATAACAGCATGTATCTTATGTTGCTCAGAGAGTTATCTGAGGAAGTAGAGTGCAAAGTATGTACCTAGTTAAACAGTAAGTGTGGTGGATTGCCAGCCGTTGGTCAACTTGGTGCATCCAGCTGAAGTGAACTCAGGCAGTGCTGGGTGTGGGAGGCCTACCTGAGGATTGTTGCCAGCAGCAGAAGAGGCTGTTAGAAAAGCTGTTTGGTGAGCCTGGTGGAAGTTGCTGATTCTCCTGAGCTATTTTGCTGGAGGACCTTGTCATGCTAGCTTTGTTGGTAAACTTGGTTGTTCTTCTTGGAGGAGGAGCTTGGGACCTCTGTTGCTAGAATGGCTGTGGTTCGCTTTGGTGAAGCTCTGGTCCTCATCTTTAGTATAGCTTCCTGGCTCCAGAGGGGAAGATGGTGCACAGCTCAGACTCCCGGAGAAGCTTGTTGCATTAAGGATCTTGGGACCTCACTGTCACTAAAGATAGCTGTGGTACTTTTTGGGGGAGCTCTGGTTCTTACCTTGAGCACTGCTTCCAGGCTCCAATGCAGATCCTTTAGCCTACTATGACAGATCCTTCATCCTGCTGGCACAGACTTTCTAGCTTCCACCTTTACGCCTTCCTAGTGCAGATCTGTGGAATGGGCCTACATGAGACATTGTTGTGGGCTTCAGGCCTCCAGTTAGAGTGATGGGAGGCATTGTTATGAGTTCTAGGTTTTCAGCTGGACTCCTGTAGGATATTAGGGATTGAGGCCCGCAGCAGGATTCTTTGCTCTTTAGTATGTGGACAGATTTCCTGTACTCTTTGTATATACTCTGTGTGATTCATTATAAAATAATCTTATATTGTGTCCTGTATTGTTTCCCTTGCAAAATTCCCAAATCAAGACAACATTCTATAAGGCTTAGCTGAGATGATTTTGTACAATGGGGAGAGGCAGCAGAAAATGTAAACAAAAAATGAGAGATAGTTTTATGCTCCCTGATGCAAAAAGATTCCCCTTTCCTCACTTTTTTTAATAAAGAACATTTACTTTAGAAGACTTATAATTGTGAAGTATTTTTCTATTCTTTTGAGATATATGGAGTTCTTATAAGTTAAATAGACTTCTTTCCACTTTTATAACCCAGGACAGTTTTCCTCATCTCTAGGAAAGATGGTAGTGCTCTCTTTTCCTCCATCTTCAGCTGAGGGCAGGCTCAGAGTTGCAAATCTATTGTAGTTTGGGGGTTTTGCAAGGGGAACAGTACAATACAGGACACATTTATAAGATTATTTTATAATGAATCACCCAAGAAATCATATGCAATGAATGCAGAAAATCTGTGCACACACTAAAGACCCAGAAATCCTTCTGAGGGCCTGAGTCCCACAGCAATGTCCTACATGAGTCCAGCTGAAGACCTATGCTCATAACAATGCCTCCCACGAGTCCAATTGGAGGCCTGGAGCCCATGACAATGTCTCATGCAGGTCTACTTCATGGATCTGTGCTGGGAAGGCTGAAAGGCTGAGACTAGAAAGTCTATGCTAGTAGGATGAAGGATCTGTGGTAGCAGGCTGAGGGATCTGAATTGGAGCCATGCAGCAATGCTTAAGGTAAACACCAGAGCTCCCCTGAGAAGTACCACAGCCATCCTTAGTAACAGTGAGGTGCCAAGCTCCCCTGACAGTGAGAAAAGCTAAATTTTCACTAGGAAAACCCGTGTGACAAGCTTCTCCAGGAGCCTGAGCTGTACACCATCTTCCCCTCTGGAGCCAGGAAGCAATGATCAAGGTGAGGAGCAGAGCTCCCTGAAACTAAACCAGAGCCATTCTCAGTGACATCAAAGCTTTGAGCTTCTCCTCTGACAAGAATAGCCATGTTCTTCAGGAAAGCCAGTATGACAAGGTGCTCCAGCAGAATAACCCAAGAGAACCAGCAGTTTCCAACAGCTTCTCCAGTTCTGCTTCTTTAGCTGCTGGCAGCAATCCTCAGGTGGGCCCCCCACACCCAGCGCCCCACTAGTTCAGTTCAGCTGAGTGTAACAAGCTGACCACCAGTTAACAATCCACTTCACTTTCTGTGATGAAGATGAGAGGAATGTACTTTTTCCCTTTGCACGGCTCATTCTCCTAGTCTTGGCTCTTTGAGCCTACTGCCCACCTCTGTGAGAGATGCTTAGGGTCTCAGTCAGGGCACTGGATGTCTCTAGGTTCAGCTTCTCTGCAAACCCTGTGGGCACCTGCTTGTTTCTATTTCATGCTGGAAGTAGATGGCCTTTCCCAAGGCCATGTCCTGTATCTACACCTCTCACAAACATACCTGATTGTAACATCAGTTTTTTTTCAAGGAAGTATTCTCCTTTGGACAGGATTTGAATTGGACTCACTTTAAACCCTGCACAGTCTTGTCCTCCCAAAGCCACATGCAGTCACTCGGGTGGCTTCTGGAGTTTTTGATTGATTATTGTGGGTGTGGATGCTGTACCTGCCCTGGGGCAGGTAATTTGCTTTACAACGGAAGGAGGGATGAGAGGCTGGCTAGCTGCCTGAGCTGCTGCCCCTCCTTTTTCTCTCTTCTTTTTTGCCAACACCATGAATGGTGGTTGCTCTCTGCCGTGTGCCATTGCGCCCTGGGGCCAGCTGAGTAGGGCCTGAAACCTCTATTGACCAAGAGCTAAATAAACCTCTCCTTCCCTAACTTTTAGTTTTGGGTATTTGCCCCAGCACTGAGAGAAGAGTAACTTGAGACTAGCTGGCTGTTGTATGGCTTTCCAATAACACTTCCACAGGCAGAAGCCCTGAACTGTCTATCAGATAGACACAGCGATTAACCTGAATGTGCCCTTTGAGGTCTGTAAACAGTGTCTCACTGCTTATAGCTTCATCCAGCCAGTGGCAGAGTCTATGACATCCAATTCAACTCTCCCCAAACTGTGGGCATCAATGAGAGCTTCTGACTTAACATGAGGATGATAAACAGAGACAGTGATCAAGAGACTAAAGGCTTACAAAGCCCAAACAGAGCCGGTCCTGGAATATTACCAGAAAGAGGGCGTGTTGGAAACATTCTCTGGAACAGAAACCAACAAGATCTGGTCACATGTATATATGCCTTCCTACAAACAAAAATCAGGAAGCCTCAGTTACTTCACCAGAGAAAAACTTGTAAGATGAGTGGAAGAAACTCTTCTGTGCCTTTAGTAGCTTTTGTTTTCTAAGACTCAAGCACATACAATTCTTTGATAAGTGTTTTATTTCTACCGATTTTATTCTGGATATTGCTAAAGATATGCCAAATGAATCAGATACTATTGATTGATTGATTGGTCTTTTTGAGGCAGGGTCTTGCCATGCAGTTTAGGCTGGCCTTGTTCCTCCTGTCTTAGCCTCCTGAGTGCTGGGATTACAGGTGTGTGCCACCATACTCAGCATGAATCAGTTACTAAGATGGATGTTTTCAGGTTGTGTATTTGTCTTTTAGAGGTGTACAATCCAAAAACATCAAATATGTTAAAACTGAAAAAAAGTGTAATTAAAAGAGCAAAAACAAAACAAAATGCGAAACCACCAACAAAATAAAAATAATGGTAAAAAATCAGTTTATGAGACTGAAATTACTATAGGAAACAAGCACAAAAGGCCAGTAGGTAGGGCTGGCCAGAGCATTTCCTGCTTCTTAAATTATGCAGGTGGCTAGGGAGGCCCAGCCTATGGAGACTGAGAGGGAAAAAGGTGCTGAAACCAGGGACTGGGAGAGACTGGAAGCTTCTCTGCCTTTCCTGGGCCTGGGTAGCTTTTAGTGATGGCCTTACGGGACCCCCTTTCCTCTGGATAATCCTGGCCTGTCAAGAGGCAGGCCCAGGTTGGGAGACTGAGGAAACCCTAGAAGCCTCCTAGTCCCTCCACTCCGTGGACACGGAGCCCTTGCAGGAGGGGGAAGTTGAGCAGGGGCCCAAAGACACAGTCATCATCCTGGTTTGGGGATGGAGACACTGGTGACATCACAGGGCTGGTTTGGAACCAAAGATTCTTGTAGGACTTGGGACTGGGGGTGAAATCCCCTAAGAGGGGCTGAGTAGAGTCATAGCGCATGTAGTGCCCTAGCCCCGGAGTGGTGGGACTGCCCAGAACCTGTCCATAAAAGACCTGGTCACTGGCACCAGGCTGTGGCTGTGACTGGGTGGGAGCTGCTCTTGGGTCTCCCTGGAGCACGTAGGCTTGAACGAGGGTGGGGAGGCCACAGGTGTCTGAGCTGTCACTGGACTCCCAGGACCCTGGCTGCTGCTTCTCCTCCTCCAGCACAGTGATCTTGGTGATGGATGTCAGGCTGGGGTCCCGAAGGCTGGGCAGCTGGAAGGTCTCCTGGATACAGGGACAGGGAGGAAGGGCATGGTATTTTGAGATGTGGGCCCCGGCCAATGTCCCTGACTCAGGACAGTTGTGGGGATGTTCCTGCTGCTCTGACATGTGCAGGGATGCGCTGCCTGGACTCGGCATTCATATTTTCCTGCCTCACAGGGTGGTGATTAAGGCGCAGGGAGGGAGGATGACCCTGCCAGAAGTGACAGGAAGGCTGCACACTCATCCTTAGGGGCTGTCCCTTCTCTTTGAGCCTGGGCCAGAACCGCAGGCCCGTCACTCTCCCCTTGCAGACTCTCACCTCTGCTGTGATGGTAGACACCCAGGAGCCCAGGCTGCTATGGGCTGGGTCTGGCACATTGGGCCACCACAGTGCATTCTTCTGGCTGCAGGAAGGGGGCAGGTGAAGCTGGGTTCAGGCACGTCCTCCCAGCTGGCCATCCCCGGCCTCACTTCCCTGTAGCTGCTCTCCTTAAAGCAGAGAGGGGGAAGTGGAGGGCCAGGGCTCCCAGACAGGGGCCCCACAGCCTTGGGCAGCTGGAAGGGACTTAGCCTGCCCATGCCTGCAGTGCCCGATGGGAACAGCATCTGGGTGTCAGTTTTCTCAGATGGACTCACTGGGGGCTGCAGCAGAACCAGGCAGCACCACAGAGGAAGATGATCAAAACCAGGATGCCAAGCATGCCCAGGAAGATGTGCAGCTCAGGCTCGCCTGGAGTGAAGCAAGCCAGAAGAGGTTGGAATAGGAACAAGAAGGCTGGGTCTCTTTCCCCCAGGCTGGGACCCAACAGTAGGGTAGGTCTCCTCCCTCAGGCCAGGGGATGTAGAGGCAAGTGACTGTTCTCAAATTGGGATTGTTTGTGCGGGGCACCCTCCCCTCAGCCGTTTCTGCTCATACCTCTGTCCCCTTACCTATGGCCAAGGTCATCAGGGTGAGGCTTGTACTGTTGGTGGCCCCAGCCAAGCTGGTGGCCATGAGATGGACATGGTACAGACTAGAGGGCTTCAGGCCATGCAAGACGAAGCCCTGGGAGGAGGCATTCAGGATGGTGGCTGGGGGTGGAGAGTGTAGTCAGCCTGGGCTGGGGTGCTGAAGCTGCCTCAGTAGCGGCTGTGCATCCCCTCCTGGGCCTTCCAGGGCGATGGGGAACAGAGGATAGACTCACAGAAGGACTGGTCCTGAGTGTTGGTCCAGAAGATGGTGTAGGAGGTAAGGGAGCTCTTCCCCAGCTCAGTGGGCTCGGGGACCCACTCCAGCTGAGCCCAGGTTGTACCAATGTGCTTCAGATGCAGCGCTGGAGCATGAGGAGGGCCTTAGGGAAGACAGGAACAGGGGCTGAGGGAGCAGGCAGAGCAGAGAGCCTGGCCAGGAAGTGGGACTCATTATGGGTTGGTGACAAAAGAGGGTCCTAGGGAGGTTTTTTTTTTTTTTTTGTCTTTTTGAGACAGGGTCTCGCTATGCAGTTCAAGCTGGCCTTGAGCTCACTTTTGTAGCCCAGGCTGGTCTCAAACTCCCACTGATCCTCCTGCCTCAGCCTTCTGAGTGCTGGGATTACAGGCGTGTGCCAGGGAGTTTTTTGATTATTTGATTTTTTTTTTCTTTTAAGTTGGGGTCTTGCTATGTAGTTCAGGTGTGCCTTGAACTCACTATAGAGCCTACACTGGCCTGCCTCAGACTTCCAGTGATCCTCCTGCCTCAGCCTCCTAAGTGCTGGGATCACAAGCATGTGCTACTACACCCAGCTTTCCTGGGGATTTCTTGTTAGTTTGTTTGGGATTTTCGAACCAGCCTGTGTTGGCCAGGCTGATCTTGAAATCATGGTCTTCCTGCCCGAGTCTCCTCAAGTTACAGGGATTATAGGCATGCACCACCATGTCCAGTCTTCCCAGGAATTTTATCTGAATTTTACCTTCTGCTTCTAAGGACAGAGGATAGATTTGAGTCATCATTTGACTATAAATCCTCATGCCTTGATTTCTATCAGGCCTGATTTTGTCTGGATTTCTCTGATTTTTGCCATTTTCTGAATTTATGCCAGATGCTCTAATTTCTATCAGATGTCACACTTGACTTCTGTCCGGGTCATCAACTCACTTCGTTGGAGTTGCCCCCTGAATTCTGGCAAACTCCTTATCCAGTTTGTATTGTCCCACTCGCTCAGCTTGATCCAGGTGCAGGGATCAGCAGTGAGCTAGAAGTAGGCTTAGCATTGCGGGGTTACTCTCTTTGGGGTCCCTCATGTTCTTGAGCTCTGGGGCCCAGGCTGGCCTTGGGGAAGGTGGGAGAAGATTCTGAAAAGGGGCTGATGGCAGACGAACCCATTTCTTGCGAGTAGACATAGACATTCTTGGGATGTCCCATGGTGTCCTGGTACAGGGGTGTCACAGTGATCTCATAGAGCTGGAAAGGCCTGATGTTGTCTGTAGAGAAAGAATGGAGTGGGCTCTGATGGGGGCCTGAGCCCTGGGATACTCAGGAGCCAACCTCAGGATTCTAGTCAGGCCTAGCCTGGCCTCATGGTGCAGGGCTCACCTCTGCAGTCTCTTCTCTGGATCATTTCATAGAAGCAAAGGAAGAAAAGAAGGGAGGATGAGAGGAAAAGGCAAACAGAAGAGTGCAGGCTCAGGGTACAGAAAGAGAGGATCAGGCTAGACTGTTGGAAGAACTTCCTGCTGGTAAGGCCATGAGACAAGAACAGTAAAGACTGGGGGAAAGCTGGGGTCTCTGCTTCTGCGGGGAGTCCCTGCTGTCTAGATGCCCCAGGCCCGTCTGCCCTAGTCTCCCACCCCTGGGCATGTCCCAGCTTTCCCTGGCTCCTCACCCTGCAGCAGAGTTTCTGTGATGCTCCCGTTGCTTTCCAGCCTCCAGGTCATGTTGCTGCCATTGGAGCTGGGGGGGCTCACGGCCCACTCAATCACATAGCCCCGAGGGACAGGGCTGGGCAGCTCCCAGCCCACCCAGAGTCTCTGAGGGTCGCGGGCCGTGCCGTGGAGCCTGGCCAGTGCTGGGCCTGGGCGATGGTGGAATGAAGGAGAAAAGAATGCAGGCCCAGTGCAGGAGCCAATAGTTCCTGGTCTGTGCCACACACAATTCTTGATGTACGTTAGTTCACTGAGTACTCAAGTGGTCACCTCAGGAGGTGCTACTGTGGTTCTCACTTTATCCACAAAGAAAATGAGAGACAAGGAGAGATTAAGTAATTCCCAAAGGCCACACAGCTTATATTGGGACTCAGGTATTACTGTTGTTACTGTGACTATAAATCTCAGCTTGTGAGGACCCACATTTAGGGACACTGGGTGTGGCGGTGTTTCCCTAGAGCAGTGGTGGCGAGCAGCACGCTGTTTGTTATCATTGAAAGCTCTAAAAGATCCACCATCACTGCCCTAGAGGGAGCAGTTCACCCACAGATCGTGTTAGGAATTTCTTTCAGGGCAGAATGGAACACTTGTGTGCACTTGAGTGTGTGCACACATGCGTGTGTATGTAGGTGCTGCCACCAGTTTAAACAGGTTCTGGGTGATGAGAATAGCGACTACATGCAGTTACTTTGCGTCTCTGCAGGGCAGCCTTCAGGAGGCCCTGATATGATTCCCATGGACTAGACCTTGAGTGGGAGGGGCGAGAAGGGAAGGACCTTGTCCAGGCCACGCTGTGAGCAAGTGACGGCACGAGACTTGAAGCCAAGCAGTCTGGCCTCTGAATTTGCATGCAAACCCACTCCACCCAGTACCATGCCGCTCTACTGGCACTAGTCCCCTCTACCTTTGCTTTCTCGGAAGACCACAGGGGTGGGCTGAGAGGTCCCCGCTCTGTTGTAGGCCACGAGAGTCACCTCCCCAGCCTCCAAAGGCAGGCGGAAGGTGCAGCTCAGCTCTGTGGTGTTGCAGAGGGGCAGGACTGGCTCAGTGTGGCCTGTAGGGCTCCAGGAGAGCAGGTACCCTTGGATCTGTCCACTGTCCTCCTCCAGGGGTGTGGGCTGTGGCAGACAGAGGAGGAATGTGGTGAAGGGGCATGCAGCTCATTGTGATTAGGAGAGCGCCTCTAGGTGGAATGTAAAGGAGCTTCTCCTGGGAGCTGGGTTTCTCCCTTCCTGCTTGACTCTGGCCCCCTGCACCACGTTCTAGGAGGAAAGGAAGGAAGCTCTTCATAGAAGTGACCCTCTGGGGCTTAGGTAAGTCCTGTGTTGTTATCTCTCCAAAAGATCACTGCTCAGTTTCCTTGGCACACACCAAGTACGTGCAAGTTACAGAGAAATGAAAGGGCCCTCAGAACTGCTGGAGTCCTGGGCTCCACATGCAAGGGTCCACGTGGGGTGGAGGAAGCCTGAGGGGGAGCGGGGTGGCTTTCTGAGGGCTTACCTTCCAGAACAGCTGCACACCCATGGTCTTGGGGTCCAGCTGCCTCTGCCGCCACCATGTATCCAGTCTGACAATGGGGACTGTGGATGGAAGAAAACAGGGTGTTTGTTGGGGAGGGCCTGGGGACTGGACTGGCTTCTGATAGCTGCTCCCAGCCCCCCACCACCTCCTTACCCTCTTGGGTGGTCTGCAGTTCCAGGATGGGGCTCCAGTTGCTCCACTCACCGGGCAGGAGTGAGCGGATGCAGCGCATCTGCAGGGCGTAGGCTGCAGCTGGACGGAGCCCACAGATCTCATAGTGGACATTGCTGGAGGGCAGGGGACCCACCTGGGGGAGGGGCGTGACTCTGAGCCTGGTCTCTGAGCCCTGTCCTTGGCCCCCACCTCAGGTCCTTGAAGTTGCTTCTGGCCTCACCTGTGTCCAGCTGGCTTCTCGCAGTTGTGGCCGATAGCGGAGCTCACACCTCTGGTTCATGTAGTGGCTGGGCTGCCATGGTTCCCAGCGCAACCACAGGCAGCCTGGCTGGAGTAGGGCCACCTCAGGGTTGGGGTCCAAGGCCAACAGTGTGGGGGGCTCCAGTTTTACTGCAAGGAGTGGGGTTATCAGGCATCTCCCTGCCCAACCCTAAATTCCTTTGTCTGCCTGTTTATGGTTCCATTTGACTTTCTGAGTCCATCCATGCCATCTCTGTATCTGTCTTGCTCTCTGTGCCTTTTTATCTCTACCCAGGTTGCCATGTCTCTGTGGTTCTGCTTGTGTGTAAATGATCTATTTTCTCTAGGTCTCTGTTTCACACTCCTGCTCCTGGGCCTTTGTACTGCTTGTTACGTTTTCTTGGTACAGTTTCCTGCCAGATATGCAGTGGCTCGCTCCCTCAGTTCCTCCAAGGATGTAATCAGTGGTCACCTTCATTGTCACTTGACATTCCATTTAATTTATTTTTCCCACCAGAATGTCACATTCCCAAGTTTTTTATTGTTATATCCCTGAGACCTTAAGTAGTACCTAGTACACTGTGGACACTTTGAGAAATTATTTGAAGGAAAGAATAAACACACTCCTGGGCTCTGTGTCCCCCTGCCTGTCTCCAGCCACACCCTCTGTGCCTCTCTCTTCTCTGCCACTCTGTCTGGGTCTGCCAGGGCTTTCTACTCTGTCCCTGGGTCTGTTTCTCTCTGTACCTCTCTGGGTCTGCCCACTCTGGGAGCCTCTCCTCTGTCCACCCAGTATCACCCACCAACATCCATGGGATCGAGGCACAGCTGTGGGGACAGGCTGGTCCCCAGTGCATTCTCTGCCTGCACCCAGATGACCATGTTCTGGTACAAGAGCAGGTGTTCACGAGGGATGGAGCAGTGGCTCTGCCCGTCTGCAGGCACGCAGTCTTCGATGGCGTCCTCCTGGGTCTGACAGTCACTCCGGCTCCTGTCAATAGGCCACACTTGGTGTCTGCAGAGGAGGAAAGTGGGGCTCCCTTCTCCCTCTGTCCTTGAAGTCCTATTCATGCCCCTCCTCAGGACTCTGAGGAAGGTGGTTGGCCTGGGGGCTCCCTACTCACTTGAAGCTCTTCAGGGTGAAGTTGGTGGGCAGGTGTGTGTCAGGGCCTGGTTCCCACTGGCAGAGGAGGCTGTTACTCATGAGGTTCATGAGGCAGGACAGGTTATAGGGCACAGCTGGAGGGTCTGTGAGGAGGGAGGGAGACCACAGAAAGTGCTCCCTGGACTTCTGGCCTTGTGTCATAGCTCTGATCTCTATGGGGTCACTTTGTCCAGCCCCAGTCCCAATGCAGTGTGACCCAGAGGTATAGCCCTGGGGGAAGCCAAGTTGCAGGGATGTACGAGCACCACAAGGCCCAAGACCTGGGATTCCATCTCCAACTCAGGGTTCCTTTGTCAGTGATGGTGTTGCAGCTGAATTTTCTTCATTAATAGTGTGATTTTATTTTTGTACCAGGAATCAAACTCAGGACCTTGTGCTTGTCAGGCAAGCACTTGTGCCACTGAGCTATATCCCTGGCCCTAACAGTGGGATCTTGACGTTACTTAACTGCTTGCTATCTCAGTTTCCTCATCTTTAAAGTTGGGGTATTGTTAATACACTTGCCTCTTCCATTTGTTGTAAGGGACAAATGGCTTCTTATATGTAAAGTGGGCAAAACAGGGCCTACACATAGCAAGTGCTACCTAGGTGTTAGCAACCACTATTTATTTGTTTTTGGGGTGAGGAACTGGGGATTGAACCTGGGCCTTTGCACTGAGCTACATTCCCAGTCCTTTTTTTTTTTGATTTTTGAGACAGGGTCTCACTGTGCAGTTCAGGCTGGCTTTGAGCTCACTTTTGTAGTCCAGGCTGGTCTTGAACTCACAACGATCCTCCTGCCTCAGCCTCCCAAGTGCTGGGATTACAGGCGTGAGCCACCACGCCCGGCTTCCCAGTCCTTTTTAAAACATTTTAAAATTTAAAGATAGGGTGTCACTATGTTACTAAGTTGCCTACACTGGGCTCTAACTTGTCACCCTCCTGCCTCAGCCTCCCCAGTGCTGGGATTACAAATGTGTGCTACCTGGCTACTCAAGGCACCATGCCTTGCTCTACTATTGCTTTCTTAAATTATAGAGTGTGGCCTTTTTTTTCTTTGTGCTTCAACTTGGCATCAGTTCCTTCCTGCTGCACTGGAAGACAAGGCTGGCACAGTGAGGGGAGAAGCTGGGGCAAGCCTAGTTGGGGGTGGATGTCCTTCCTGGGCCCCTGTCCAATAGCCGAGGAGCTTCGCTTATTTAGTAGTCACGTGGAAGAGTCCTACTACTTTCAGAGCTTTGGTGCCTGATAGAAATCTTGGCTTCTTTATTATCGCTTGATTCTAGTGAATCACTTGCCTCCCTGAATGTCTATTTCTTTATCTGGAAAATGGGGCTAATAGCAGTGCCCACTATTAAGTCCCTGATATCATGCCCATGAGGTATCCATTGAACAGGAGCTCAGTAAGTCGCAGCTCTGTGGATGGTGGCAGAGCAGATGGGGGGCTGGAGGGACTTACGGCCTGCCCACAGCTCAACTTGATCCAGGAGTTGCAGGCTGTTGCTCCAGTTCAGGTAGCAGAGGAGAAAGGTGTGTATGCTGCTGAGGTTCGGCAGGGTGATGACCGATTCCTGGGACCCATCGGGCTGGGTCTGCTGGTTCCCCCTGGGCTGCAACAGCTCTTCTCCCAGCTTCCAGAGGATCTGTGGCTCTGGCTCCAGGTGGCTGCAGCTCCGGCTGACCATACAGGAGGCCGTGACAGGGTCCCCCAGGCGCACGATGGGGGCGGAGATGCTGATGTGTCCACAATT
Source organism: Myocastor coypus (assembly GCA_004027025.1). NCBI lineage: Eukaryota > Metazoa > Chordata > Mammalia > Rodentia > Myocastoridae > Myocastor > Myocastor coypus. Next base: position 6,857 of record PVJA010039187.1, on the reverse strand, counting down.
CTCCAAGCCTTGGGTGGGAAAGAACAGGCATGAGGGACTCCTCCACTTGGTGAATTTGGGTAAAGTTTAGGCCTTGTACCCCTAGACTTGGGGCCCTCACTGCCTGCCTCATCCTTCCAGACATGGGGCTCTTCTGGGAAGGTGGTTATAAGCATTGCAAGAGGTCGTCTGTGGGACAGAGACAGCTATGTATAGGTAGATGGCTATTGACCAGCTTTTTAGAGAGAGAGAGGTCCTGACCTGTGGTGGGTGCTGCTTCCTGTGCTAGGAACACCCTCCTCACACCTGAGTCTCAGCTGCCAGGGCACCCTTGCTGAACGCAGAGCTCCCGCAAGCTAGCTCCAGCTCCCACCACAAAGGCGGTCCCCACCCTGGCGCCCTCCTCCAGGATGGTGAAAGCAATGATGAGAGTGATAACCCCACAGCCACAGCAATCTTCTCAAAATTCAAATCTGATGTGTGACGCCATCTTGATCAGAGCACTTGCAAGGCCCGTCACTGTTCTGGAAGGCAGAGCGGTGGGGTGGGCAAGAGCCTGGGTGGGCCTTGGGGGTATGTGCTGAGGTTCCGTCCTGACCCCCCTGGGCTATGGGACTGAGATTCTGTTGTCTCATCTCTCATCAGTAATAGGCAGATAGCCGGGCCCCACCCTAGAGCTGTGGGAAGAATGAGCTGTGACAAAATGTGTAAAGCATGAGGAACTGCGGCTGGCTTGGGGGATGAAGGCCCCGACGCTCCACGCTGCCCTGTGGTCCGGCCTCCACGCCCCCTGTCTGTTCCTGCTGTGGCCTCTCTCAGCTGCAGCCCTGTGGGCCTGTTGTGCCATTCCTGGAAATCTCTGTGACCTCTCCTGTCTCTGGGCTTCTGCTCCTGCTGCTCTCCTCTGAACTGCTCCTTCCCTATTCTAATTAACATTTGTCCATGTTGGGGAGCCGGAGGCCCTGCCCAGTTGGAACAGTCAAACCTCTACTTTTTCAAAGCCCTTATTTTTCTTTGTAATTATAGTCATGAGTGTTTACTCTCTGTCTCCCAGGTTGTTTTTATTTTATTTTATTTTATTTTTTTATGAGACAATGTCTTATTATGTAGCCCTCCTGTCTCAGCCTCCTGAGTTCTGGGATCATAGCATCTTCGAGTTCTAGGTTCTGTGAGGCCAGAGACTAGCTGTTTTGCTCCTTGTGGGTGCACCCTGTGCCTGGCACACAGAGGGCTCTTGGGGACTATTTCTTTTCTTTTGTCTTCTTTCTTTCCTTCTTTCTTTCTTTCTTTCTTTCTTTCTTTCTTTCTTTCTTTCTTCCTTCCTTCCTTCCTTTCTCTCTCTCTCTCTCTCTTTCTTTCTTTCTTTCTTCCTTCCTTCCTTCCTTTCTCTCTCTCTCTCTTTCTTTCTTTCTTTCTTTCTTTCTTTCTTTCTTTCTTTCTTTCTTTCTTTCTTTCTTTCTTTCTCAGATTTACTTATTTACTTATTTGGCACAGGGTTTCACTATGCAGCTTAGACTTGTACTGCTCCTCCTGTCTGAGCTTCCCCAGCATTGGGATTACAGACATATGCAGCCACACCTGGTTTCAGTGGCTGGCATGGTGCAGGGCCAGCATGGCATGTGATACTGGAGATTGGACCCGGGTCTTTGCGCTTGCCAGGCAGGCCTCCTAAGATAATTGAGCTATCTCCCTGGTCTGGGAACTGTTTCTTGAATAAAGTAAGTCAATACATTCTTGGCCTATAGTGCCTTTGCTCTTCTCAAAGGTGTTCTTAGACTCATTTTATGGACAGGAATGTAGAGGCCCTAACAGTTGGTCTAGAGTGACAAAGTAAGTTTGAGATTCTCAACATTGGGCTCTTACAGCTTCATAGCCTCAGAAATTTAGGCTGGAAGGAAGGGCACAAGGCTGTTCACCTCCAGACTGATGCTGCATCCTCTCTGGCAAGGATTGGGTGGCTTGTTGTTATATGACCTATGGCCTACTAGCTAAGAATGCTGTATGTATTTTTTAAGGGCTAAAAATAAATAAAAGCCGGGTAAGAATGACAGACTGTATGTAGCCTGAAAAGCCCGAAAGCTGTCCTCTGTTGATCCTGGCCTCAGCTTGCTTGCTCTTGGAAATGGGCTGCTTCTCACTTCTCAAGATAGTTTCTGGGTTGGAGAGCTGTGCCCGAGCTTCTTTACTTCAAGGTAAAACCTGTCCCCTCATGGCTCCTACTAGGGTCCTTCTGTCGCCCACCAAGGCTGCACAGGACCCAGAGGGTCCTTCTGACAGCCCAGCAAGGTTTGCAGTAGGACTTGGCTTGGCTGCCCCTCCTTTTGCCCCCTGCTCAGCCCCTTCCTCTTGCCATCCCTCTGGGTGAGGGAGGCCTGAGGGTGAGAGCCCAGCTTCCCCTCATCTGTCTCCATCTTGATCCTCTTGGGATGTCCTGGCATTTCCAGGAGCCATGTGGCAAGGCAGGGCCCCGCTTCCCACCCTGCTTCTATAACCGCACTTACTTCTGGGGAGGAACAGGATGATCAAGGCTGCTTGGGTCAGGCCACAGGCTCCCAGACCTGCCATAGTGCCCGCTCGTGCTTGCCTGGAGACAGAGTGGGTAAGGTCATGGGTTTGGGCTCAGAGCTAAGCTTTACCCCTGCCCTGCCATGGTGCAGCCCTGGCTAGGTTACATGGCCTTGCTCATCTTCAGTTTCCTTTCAAAAATGAAGGTACCAGCAGACTGCTCTGTGTAGGACTTTGGAAAGAAGACACAAATTATGCAAGTCAAGGGCTTTGTATTGTGCCTGGAGCATAGGAAATGACTCTGGGCTATCTCCAGAAAGCCACGCCCAAGAAAAGACTTGGTGCAGGCACTGTGTTCTGGGAAGGTCGCAGAAGCAGGTGAGGAGAAAAGGGGAGAAAGACACGGGGTGAAGGAGCCAACACAGGATTGCCATCAAGATGCCTCTGCTCTATCCACCAAAGGGACAGCTTATCCTTGGACAGGAGGGAGGCTCTTGCTCTCATTGGACAAGGGGTGTCCCTTGGGGTGCTAACTCTCAGGTTAGTTTAGGTAGGACATCTATGAGTCCCAGGCAGGTCCTCCTGGGTGACCACACCGGCAATCTCAGTGACTGCCTCAGGTGTCCACAGAGCAGCCAGCAAGGGGCTTCAGGTGCCACCTGCAGGAAGCTGGCTGCCTTGACAAAGGCCAAAGGAAATGGGGGTTCTGGGAGTGGGGGTGGGGGGTGGAAGACCCCACCTCTTGGCACAGATCTTTGGAGGCCTTCCGGGAGCCAATGTGACATGCTTGTGACTGTGGTCCCCAAATAGAAGGAGCCCTGACTCCTGACTTGAAGTATGTGGGTGATTCTCCCACTGGGGTGAAGTGTGGCAAGTCCCTCAGCTCTGCTTCCACTGGGGCCCTGGGCTGGATACCTGATCCTCCAGCACTAGCTGGTGCTCTGCGTGCCAAGCCTGTGGGGCCAGTGGGAGGATCACTTTCTCTCCCGCTAGGACAGAAGTATGAACAAGCGGTCCAGATAGCCAAAGCTGTCCCTGCTTCCTGAGGCCTGTCCCCACTCCCTGTTTATTCATGTCCATTGCAATATCAGGATACCTGCTCTCCACAAATCACCACTGTTCAAATCAACAAAAAACCCCACCAAAGCCAAAACAAAAACAACACCCCTGGTTAGCACCTCTGGTGCCGCCCCATGTTAGGACCTGGTAATTGGAGAACAGGCTGGATTTCAGCCTCCATCTGGCAGATTTGTGCACTGAGTTACCTGCCTAACTGTTCAGAGAATTCTTTTCTATCAAATCAGTGGTCAGTAAGTTTCTTACTGTAGTATATTGGTTTGATTATCACCCTGCCTTCTTCTCTTCATTGGCTGGGGAGACCTAGGCTCAGTTTGGAGTGTCACCATGCCCAGGCTCTGTTGTCCTAGAGAGGGGCAGCTTCAGGGCCAGGAACCCCCTTCTCTTGCTCCGCTAGCTTCTGTCCAGAGTGGGCAGTCAAACCTTGAGAAGCTCAAGCCTCCTTTGAGGGTCGTGGGGTTCTGATATGTCTGGCATCAGCCCTCAGGGTCTCCTCACACCAGATGCATGGCAGCTGGGGCCTGCCGCAGCATGGTTTTACTTTGGTGGGGGGCAGTATGCAAAGGGGTTGAGAGCTCACTTCTGAGTCAGACTGCCTGGCCTGGCTTGTGGCTCCACCACTTACCAGCTTTGCGGCCTTGGACAAATTACTTCACCTCGTCAAGCCTCAGTTTCCCCATCTGTGAAAAAGTGGTCACAGTAGCACCTGCTTCTTGTGGCTGTTGGATGGTGAAAGGAGATCATCTGAGTGGATGCCCTCAGTGCTCTGCTGGGCGTGGAGCGTGCTCCCAGCAGCACAAGGTGACTGTCGTGAGCTGCAAAGCAGGGGACCCTCACAGACCCCAGCATGGCTTGGTCCCCCAGCAAGGCTGTGTTTGGCACAGCCTGCTACACCTGCCACCTGTGTCTGTCTGTGTCACACTGCATAGTCCCAAAGTCCCTTTTCTGGGTTCCACTTCTAGCTCCCTTGGCCAGTGTGTGTTACCTCACCATCTCTGCTTTGGCCCGAAGCTGCCCCGAACCTTGGTGCCCAGCACATCTGATGCCACTTGCAGCTGCTGCCAACCCTTCTCTTCTTTCCTACCATGACCCTCAACCTCTCTCTTCTTTCCTTTCCCCCTTCTTTTCTTCATATTGTCAGGAATTGAAACCAGGACTTTGTACTGAGTTACATCCCCCACCCCTTTTAAGTTTTGAGGAGGTTTTAAATTAAGTTACCCAGCATGGGCTTGAACTTTCCATCTTCATGCTTCAGCCTCCCAGAGTGTTGGGATTTCAGGCATGAGCCACATCACCTGACTACTTCCCCTATTCTTTTGTCTTTTTTTTTTTTTTGAGACAGGGTCTCGCTATGCAGTTCAGGCTGACCTTGAGCTCACTTTGGTAGACCAGGCTGGTCTTGAACTTGCACAGATCTTCCTGCCTCAGCCTCTCACGTGCTGGGATTACAGGCATGCACCATTCCCCTGTTCTTTTGGAATTTCTTCTATGGAAAGAGGTGGGGATGGAGGAGTGGCTGGGAATAAATCAAGGGACAGGGACTTCCCAAATGTGGAAGGAGAGAGGGAGGGAGGGAGGGAGAGAGAAAGAAGAGAAGAAGAAGAAGAAGAAGAAGAAGAAGAAGAAGAAGAAGAAGAAGAAGAAGAAGAAGAAGAAGAAGAAGAAGAAAGACAGAGACAGAGACAGAGACAGGGACAGAGACATGGAGACTGAGGTACATATACAGTTGTACATAAAAGAGACTCACAGAGCCTGATGCAGGAGGATCTCTGTGAGTTCCAGGCCAGTCTGGGTTATATAGTGAGTTTTAAGCCAGCCTGAACTGTCACAGTGAGATCCTGTTGAGAGAGAGAGAGAGAGAGAGAAAGAGAGAGAGGGAGAGAGAGAGAGAGAGAAAGAGAGAGAGGGAGAGAGGAAAGAGACAGAGAGACACAGAGAGAGGACAGAGACAGAGAGAGAGACAGAGAGAGGACAGAGACAGAGACACAGAGACAGAGACAGAGAGACAGAGAGACACAGAGATGGACAGACAGAGAGATACAGAAAGAGACAGACAGACACAGAGAGAGAGAGAGAGATCTATAGAGATAAAGATTGAGGTGGGAGAGGCAGAAAAAAACTTGTGAAACACATGTGCTGGGCTGGAAAGGCTAAGGCTTAGGCACAGGAAGCTTGGTACCACTAGTACCACTTGGTACCACTACCAAGTGGTAAGGTTGAGAGACAAAGGAAAACTCAGAGGCGGACAGAGGCAGAGAGCATGTGAGACAGTCACCAAGGGAGGAAGCAACCAGAGGGGCTAAGGTGCAGCGGAGACAGGGAGAGACTGAAGACTGGGACAGGCAGATGTACAGGTTCTGAGACACAGAGACACAGAGAGGAGGACAGCAGCCACCCTCCAGCCCTGCTTTTTGTCCTCAAAGAGAAGCGGCTGTTTGTGGCTTCCCTGATGCAACCCTCAGAGAGGCACTGTCCAAAGCTCCCGGTTCCCACATTGCAACCCCCAAGGCAGGAGCCTGGCCCATGGCACCGAGGCCAGGACGGTGGCCTGTAGCAGAGCTGGGTGAGTGCTCCTGGGACTGTGGGTCTCCACCCAGCTGGGCTCAGCCTCCCCAGCATCCCGTACTCACGCTGGAGCCTGGGCAGACGCGCTGGCCTCCTCGGTCTCTCCTCTCCACTCTTTGAGTCAAGTTCCTGAAATCTGCTGCAGTCTGGCTTCTCTCCTCAGCTCTTTCGTTAATGACAGCTGGGGGACTGAGGATTGCGACACCTTCTGAGTGTTCCTGTGCATATGGGGCAGCACCTTCCTCCCAGGAAGGAGCCCCTGGGGGAAACTGGTGAGGCCCAGCAGCTTTCCTGCCTCAGGGGTCTTAAAGGGCTGGGGAATGTGACACCGGTAAGTATCCCCTCCCCAGCCTCTGGATTTCCTGAGCCTGGAGCTCCAAGGCTCCAAGCTGGCTGGATGCCACGCTGTGACCCCTACTCTAGGCAGGCTCCAAGGCTTGCTCCCTCCCAGCCTCTTTTTCACGTGGGCCTTGTTCCTGGAGTTTTGCAGGATAGTGTCCTCCAGGAGGCAGAGATTTATCACTTGTCATTCTCTGTCAACTCCATCCTGTCTACCACTGCACGTAGACCAGGCTGATGGAGAAAATGGGTTTTAAGGGCCAAAATAAGGCGCATCCTGGTGCATCCTGGGGCCTTCATAGGTTCACCAAAAATTGCTAATATTTACTCACAGGGGTTCTGTTACACTGAATACTTTCTCTCTCTCTCTCTCTCTCTCTCTCTCTCTCTCT
>PVJA010039186.1:0-19316 GCA_004027025.1 Myocastor coypus | reverse complement strand
CTTTTACTAAACACATTCATGGATAAGTAAAAGAAAGGGAGTAGGATGAGAGGAAAGCTGGAGGAGAAGAGAGAAGATCGGACTTGCTAACTGATGCTAGCTACTCTGGCAAGACGCCAGTGTGAACGACCACTGCAAGGTCTCCAGTGTGACCAGTTTGAGGCTTCACACACTTAGGTTAATCAGAGCTTTCCTGGGCTGAGGGAAGGGAGGGAACTGTGAAGAGTGAATGCCACCCTTGTCCCTAGCACCCTTTGGGAGAGAAGCCCTGACTGCAAGCATTAGCTCTGGGGACCCAATGCCTGGGTCTTCATGATTTATTTTCCCTCATAAGGCATGCTGTTGGGGAGATAGCTCAGTAGAATAAGTGCTTGCCTGGCAAGTGCAAGGGCCTGAGTTCAATCCCTGGTGAGAGAGAGAGAGAGAGAGAGAGAGAGAGAGAGAGAGAGAGAGAGAGAGAGAGCATGCTGTTGGCGATTTAAGACATTTTTGAAGCATGGTTCTCATTCATTCCTACTGATGTACTTTCCATTCCCTCCCCTAGAATGTCAGCTTCAAGAGGTCAAAAGTCTCCTCTGTCCACTGCTGTATCCTGGTCAGTGCCTGCTAATACACATCTGTGAAATTCACAGATGCACAAGCTAGCAAACGCACCCAATGCCCAGCTAGCCTGTACTTAGGTTGCCTCATGGTAGGCAAATTATCTACCCTCTCTAGACCTCAGAGTTGCGCACCTTAGCGGAAATCATAAAGAACACGTGAAAGGTGGGCAGAAAGCCAAACACATATGAAAACTAAGAAAGCAGCTATTACGCTAAGAAGAAGCACACATCAATGGGTTCTTGCCCACGTGATGGTCACTGCTACTTCCTGACTGCTTTCTTCTAAGCAGTCCTTGCTCTAGAACAAGATCATTGCCTTAGGAAAAGAGGCAGAGAAAATGGACAGGGGAGTGGATGGCTGACTTCTGAGTTGTGTGAGTCATTCATAAATTTGGCCATGGATTTGAGGAACTACCTAAGAGTAAGGCCTTCCCTCTACTGCATTGCTACCTAAATTAAAGACCCCTGGACTGGCACTGTAGGAGAATCTGGAGGAGGCTTGCCTGGCATGTGTCCCTAAGGAAAAGACCCCACTTTGTGATCCTGGGACATGAAATCCAGTTATGGAAACACAGATTAACAGCACATGGGTGTTTCCAAGTGAATAGGCCTCAGACGGTTTAGGGTAGAGCAGAGACACCTGAAAGAGGAGACGCCCAAGAGTGCATTCAGCTCAGTGGCTTAAGTCCCTCCCTTCACAATGCAAGGCCCCGAGGTCAACCCCTGGTAGAGCGGCAAAAAAAATTTTTTTTATAATAATGACAATGTAAAAATAAAAATTTCAAGTATTTACAAAATAAAGTTGGTGTCTTGCGTCGGTGTTTTTGGTGACGAGACAAAGCTGAAGAGATGAGCACAAGGACGCGCTCACCAGTACGTTGCATTGTGGGAATTACACACAACACACCAGAGATAATGGGGCTGGGGCGAAGGGAGGCATGGCCGCCTCAGAATTGTCTTCCTCATTCCAGTGTCCTGCGTGGGTGGAGCACACACCACGTGCAGGTCTGCTTCTCACTCGCTCATGGAGCAGCTGTGAACTCCTCGCATAGCAGTTTCCTCCTTTATAGACCAGTCTTGCAGTAGCTCCGACTCTAATTTACTTTATTCCATGATGAAGACAGAAGTAAAGTTACTTATAAAGCATGAGCTACCACAGAGGTGCCAGGAGTATTCGCTATTTTTATTCTCATACAAACAAAATTTTCTGCAGCTATAAAGGACTATTTTGCATATGGAAAAAAATAAATCTGAAATCATATTTGGGGATAAATATCCTAGGAATACATTTGCAGTTTCAGAAATCTAAGCCTAATCTTTTGATTGTTCAATCAGGATCCTTTGTACCAATATTATATGCATTAATGAAAGGATCTATGTAAGCAACATAATAAAGTATTTAAAACGTACTAGAAATTACATTTTTTAAAGAAATTCATGAAAAACACATAGAGACAGAGACAGAGAAAGATAGATGGATGAATAGATTGATTAATATGTTTCTTTTTCGAGTCTTTTTTTTTTTCATTTATGTATTTGAGATAGGATCTCACCACGCATTTTGAACCCATAGTGATCTTCCCTGTTTTTCAGCCTCCCCAGCGCGGGGATTACAGGGATGCGTGACCACACCCAGCCTCATTTCCTAGCTCAGCACTCCCCAGAGAGCAGGCTGCCGTGACATAAGGGACCAGGGACTGAACCCTGGCTCCTGTGCTTGCCAAAGCAGGCATTTAGTCCACTGAGCTATCCCGCTTGCCCTGTATTTCTAATTAATATATTTGTCTCTGCAATTTACTTTGGCTACATAAATATTAGTGCTGGGGATTTTAATTCTTCCATAAATGGACAAAATAAAAAGAGCTCTGTCCACTTAAGGTCATTTCCTGCTAGCTTTGTTTATTTACTGAAAGGTGGCGTTATTTACTATTCCTAATTCTTTGGGATGCCATGAGTCCTGAAAAATCAGAGCAGGTACTGTGTGCCGACCCCAGTCAGAGCACAAGGGGCAGACCAAGGGCTTGACTTTTCTGTCGTTCCTGCCCCAGAAGCGCTGCCTCTGTGCTCCCTGGTGCCAGCGAGAGAGGTCATTACCGAGCTGCAGGAGACAGGAGGCAGTTGCTGCATCTGAGTGAGGAGGACAATTTTTCTCGAGCTTGAGGTTTGCACGTTGGGTACTATGGCAACATTCAAGATAAAAGATATGATCAGTATGCAAATCCTCATCACTCTCATTATAAGGCAACTCGATTTCAACACATTGAAGGGATATTTTATAATTATACTAAATATATTTATGTTTACTACATTTTCTTCTCTCAATTTTAAATTAAGAAGACCCATTTTTAACGTGAAATCTGCGTATGCTGAACCATTCAAGAATAGATAATGAATTCTCATTACATTTAGGTTGCGTTAAAGCTTGGTGCATATTTTTCTGCCTGACTTTATACCATTTGAAAATAGAAAAGCTCAACAATCTGTAAGCACAAAAGACAAATAGTTTTTATCTTTGTGTTGCAGTATAGTTTCTTTTACTATATTGTGCTATGCTTTGTGGGGCTTTTGTACCTGAGAAAGTTTTATAAACAGTGCCTTATATAAATACAAGGAGACTTCACAAACCACAAATGAAAACTAGGACCATTCTAGCTGTAACTGGAAGACCAGTTCTCCCTCACAGCAAGAGCAACTGCAAATATAAATTCAGTGGCTAACCAAACTGCTACTGTCTATGCCCTGAGGTTCAACACACACTTTCCAGTGAAACCTAGAAGCTACCAGCTTTCTAGCCATAGAACACAGGCCTAAAGAAAAAATCATTACACTCCTCCAGTCGTGAGACTTCTTAGCTTTTTGGTTTGTATTTTGCTTGGCTGTGGGCATAAATAATTCTCCTATTTATGAAAAGATTGTTTCCAGCTGTTTGCCGGTTCAAACCTCTCCCACTCATCCTACCCATCCTGCACATTGGACATTAATAGCAGTCTATGGTATTAAATTTTTCTTACAGTTTTGTATTTATTGTAGTTTAATTGCCTGGCTATTGACCACTGGCCACTCATGCACATTGTGTCTCTCTGTTAATGAAAAGTCTGGGCACATGCCTTTCATGTAGCTCTGAGTGTCTCAGCAGGGGCTTGGTACTAGCTCAAGAGGTATATACTGGTCTGATCCACTGACATATACTTAGATACTGCACACAGAAGAGGAAGCGCCGTGACAACCGCTTACCTGTGAGCATGCCTTCGTTCACCACACAGCTCCCATCGATCAGAACAGCATCACATGGCAGTGACAATTTTCCTGGAAGAATAAGAATATCTCCAGGAACCAAGAGGCGGGATTCCAGCTCCTGCAAGCCTATATAATAGCAAAACAAATCTATTACCAGCTGACCTCTTCCTGTTCTTCCCTAAGAAATATGGTGATGAAGAGCCCTCACCAATCCGTTGGCTAAGAGCCACTCTATCTGCTTTCACACTCAACTGAAAATTCCAAGAGAACCGGAAATAGGGAATAGTCTCTTGGAACAGAGCAAAGGATTTCCTCAGCAACGGAAGTCTGTTCTGAGCCTAGTAAGTGGCCTGTGCTCTAGCCACAGTGAGTACTCTGGGGCCCTGGCAGGAGGAGAAGTGCCCCATGGCTGCTATTGGCATCTTGCCGAGGTGCGTGAACACTGGGCGCCTTTGCTTTGGTGGGCTGAGATCTCAAGCAAGTTGTCCAGACAGCTTCCTGCTGTTCTGCAGTGTGGCTCTTCATTTCTTGAAGAAATCTGTGGCCACCCCATTCCAGGCTGGCTGAGAACAAATGCCAGCAGGCAGCCAGCATCTAAACGCCTTCTTTGGATCCTAGGGGTCAAGGTCTTGGGTTAGTTAGTTGAGAACGGCTTACTCAGTAGTGGTCAAGTGAATGAAATATGGAGGGCAGAGAACCACTGAAGTAACTCATATATTGGGGAGCAATGGCTCAATAGGGATGGGCCCAGAGGCCAGCAAGAGGGTTGGAGGACAAAGGTGAAGGAAGGAGGGTCTACCAGGGCTTACAGATGCAGGGGTAAAATTCGCACAGCCTCAACTCTTTCCATGTCAAGTCTTAGATACCTAACTGTCTCATGCCAGCCCGAGTCCTGGGTTCAGAAAACGCTGTTTTACCTTCTCTGATAGCCAAGGACAAATGAGAAGGACTCTACCATGCAAAGGTAGGACGCTGAAGGGGCAGAACGTACCACTCACCTTTGTCTTTGACAGCAATGGTAACCTGGACTTTGTTGTGATCTTCCACAAGGTTGTGCAGCTTAACCGATTGCTGCCAATGCAAAGCCAAAGTGTCAGTGTCAGAGATCCCACATCCTAAAGACCACGAGGTCTCAGGGCAGGGAATGCCAAGCCTGCTGCCACAGCCGAACAACTCTGGGTCAAAGATCCCCCCACTTCTACCTTGGAAACTCCAGCTTCTCTGCCTTCAGTCCCTGCCCATCTGACTGGCCACTGGCAATCGCAATCGTGTTCTTGAGTTCAGATGTTATTTCTTTCCCAGGAAAAACAGTGCACAGCCCCTGCTGGAAGCCTGCACTGACATACTGAGGCTTCATATCTTGAGGGCACACAATTAGAACCAGGAAGAATGAAACAGGATGGAAGAGCTCGCGTCTCTTTCCGTGCCTCTGTTTCCCTGGGAATACCATTGCAAAGCTCAATTGATCCATAAGTGGCTTTTGCCACTAAGAACCTGTGGTGGGTCCTTTGCATCTTCATTGCATTGGGGCACAGCTATCAGCTGCTGACAACTGAACATTCACATGTTGGAGGAATCTGCAGTTGGGAGTGTCACTGCTGCTTGGAATCCAAGGGCTACCACTTAGGGGCTATTGGGTTTGTTTAACTCCCCTTTGCTCATCTGAAAAAGGATAATAATAAGTTTTTTATCCTATAGGGTTATATTAAGTTAATTAATGCTTAGAAAATCCTTCCTTTGTTCGGAACTCAGTACTAGGCTGAGAATTCATGAACATGGGTCACTAACAGAGTTGCGCATGGATAAACAGTTGTGAGTGCGCAACCCCTGGGAAGCCTTGCTTGAAGTAGACGTCACTGAAAGACAGCCCTCTAGAAAGGGGGCCATGAGAGAGCCAAGATGCAGCCTCTCCTAGGACAACACAAGAAACAGGAAGCAGAGGGGAAAGGGATTTCACCAGTAGCCTTCCCCGTACTCAGACTGGCTCTCAGCCAGTTGGGACAAGGCTGAGCCTTCAGTGGTATCACTGCCTGCCTTTGTCTCAGTCTAGTGGCTGGGGTATCCCTAAGTCGACAGTTAGAGCCCTGATCAGCACTCACACCTTAACCTAAGCCAAATATCAAACTTTTCTCTTTTTAGATATTAAACCATTTTGATCCTTTCTACTGACGAGTTTTAATGTTACAAATGTCACCAAGCTAAGACAAGCATTACTTGCAATTAGACAACTTTCCTGTTGAGAGACCATAATGAATTCAGTATTAATATTTATACACAGAAAAAAATTATTATTCCCTTCAGTTTTCCCTGAAAAGCTAAACATTACCAATTAGGACCAACTGAGCAGAAGAAGTGATGTTATCCTTGGGTACAGATGGTTTTCAAGTGTGTTTCTGAGGTTTGGCTTTGGAGGCATGCATTTGAATGCTGGGTAATGTGAGACTCTCAGCCGTACTCTGGGCCCCAGCTCTGGAGTTGCAGGTTGGTCCTACCCACTCTCCAGTCAACTGTTACATAAGAAATCTCACCTTACAACTTAGTTGTTTCCTCTGCACGCAGACAGATAACATCGAATTCAATCAATTTCAAATCACTTTCAAACTCTTAAAATACAGCACACCAATTTATTTTGCATGCCATAGCCTTATCAGAAACATGCCAGATCTCACAGAAGAAATACATAAATGACTCCAGTTATCATTTTTAAAACATAGTTTAAAAATATTAAACTACTCGTACTACATGCCATGCACTGTTGTAGGTGCTTCAAATAAACTGCTTGTAGTTTTTTAATTTTCAACAAAATTTTGTCATGGCATTGTTATCTCTCCAGTAAATATATAAAAATAGAAGACAAAAAGCAAAAAAAATCAAGGACAGGAATATATTCCTAGGGCTGGCAATGTTAACATGACTTTTCCATAATCATTTACCTATTAAAATTTTTTGGGTTTTGGTGGGGCTTTTTGGTTTTTTGTTTGTGGTGGGACCAGGGTTTGAACTCATGACCTTGCATTTGCCAGGCAGGCATTTGTGCCACAGAGCTACCTCCCCAGGCCCTACTTATTAAAGTTATCATCAAAACAAGGCTTGCCTGGCTCAAACACATTTTCCATTGATGGGCCCATTTGGCTGCTGCTTTCAAACATCATTTTTCTTCAGAAGATAAACATCCTCCTTTCTTTGTTTTCTTGCTCAGCAAACTCTTTTCATCACTGCCATGGTAACTTCAGCCTAGCTGAAGAGGATGGCAGTGAACTCATTTGAAAGTGGTGCAGGATGAGGTACTAATGCTTGATAGGAACTCTCAGACCTCATGCTACTGCCGATCTGGGCTTATTTATTAGACTGAGCGTTCCTTGTAACCTGCTTCCACATCTTCACTCTGTTTATTTTCTAGAAGGTTCAGCTCAACTTTAGCCTAGTAAATGCTTTCTAACCTTTCAGGGAAAGCTCTATTTAAATGTCACCTCCACCCCACAGTCCTCACCTTCTGCAGGAAGAAGGCCTTGTTCTGCTCCCTGGGCTCCCTGGTGTCTCCACCTGGGTTGGTGAACTGATCCCTTGAGAGAAAGCTGTGCTGTCAAGTGAAGCAGAGCATTCCCAGAAGAGAAAGTCTGCATGTGCATGGATGTATCCCCCTAGCATCTGTCACATAGTAGGGCTCCTCAGCAGATACTGGCTTAACAGAGCTGAGTTATTCTACTTCTCCCAACAAACCTGGAGCAGGATCATGGCAGTATCCTCTTTGAGCTGATGTACTCATAAACTCTACAAGTGCAGGTTTCTATGGCAACCAACCAGCCAGGAACAGGCAAGTGCCGTGATGCTTGCCATGACTGCAAAATTCGTTGCCTGATTTTCTTTAGGCACCCCCCCCGCCCCTGTTTCTCTAGTCTCTCTCCAGTGAGACCAGGATTGGTTTCCAAGATTAATTTGCATATGTAAGTATGCAGCATCTGGTGCTTCCTGTCCTTGCCGTTACAGTGGCTGGATTTTCTCCAGAGATGAGTAATGGGGGCATAATCTCAGGTGCCTCTTGAGCATACTGCAGTCCTGACAGAGGCAAAACACTGTGGGCCAGACACGCCAGGTGCCACCTCTGACAGACCAGCCATGGAGTCTGCAGATAAAGTTCAACACAGACACACATGAGAGCCGCAGCTTGCTCTCAAGGGAGGCAGCAAGAGTGTGAGTGGCTTAGGCAAGGTGAACTCCGTGCAGCATGACTTGCTGCTAGGGTAGGTACAGAATGGGGTTGTGCTGCACTTCCGCCAATGCTTCCTCTATTGTGATTTGTTTTAAGAGTGTGTTTGTTTAGCTAAATCTTAATTCCATGGAATGACATATTTCAATATAACTCAGTAGAATTTTTTTTTCAGTACAGCAGATTAAACTCGCAGCCTCTCTCGTACTAGGCAAATGTTCGCCAAATGCTAAAAAGCATGCCTAGCCTCTTACATTTTTATTTTGAAGCAGAGTCTGAAGCTGCTCGGGCTGACCTTGAACTTGGGAGCCTACTGCCCAGTCTCTCAAGTAGCTGGTCTCGCAGGCATGTGCCACCGTCCACAGATCTCAGTAAAAATGATTTGGACACGGAAATAGGTGCTCCTTTCCTCACCCCTCCCCACCTCCCTCCCCCAGATCCTGCTGTCCCAACCATTTCCATGAGGCACTTTGAGAATGTGCTCAATGTAGCACTGAGGAATACTTGATTTGGAACCAGGAAACGAGGCAGAAGGTGTGAGACAAAGTCCCTTCACCTTCTTGATTGACCCTGTCCTTCCCTCCCAGTGGGAAAAGGATATAATAACTGTAGATGTTTCATTCTGCAAGCTGTCATGCCCACCCAAACGTACATTGAGGTTGTAGGGTTCTTTTGTAAACTGCAAAGTACTGACCAGATTGTGATTGTCGAGAATTTGTGATTTACTAGGGCCCCACTGCCTTGTGCCACCCTGTACAGGCATGACCGTCCCATCCCGTGGCTTCTACCAGTGGCAGTAGAAGTGGTACAGTCATGTGCGGTACAGTTTTGCGTGAACCACCGGTGGCTCAAGCTTCCCCGTAACAAGACACCTGCATTCCAGCCCCATGGTGAAAGTATTAAGCTGCAAAGGTCCAGTTTCAGGAAATTGGCACATTTTGTGTGGATACTTTTCAGGTTGGGTCAGGTAACCTTTTAAAACAAATCCCAGCTGCTAATGAGATTAGCCTCTCCTCTAATTCCTTTTCTTTTTCTGAAAGGAATCCTGTCATGACATCCAAAGTTCCCATGTTGGTCACTATTTTGGGCAAAGGAGTTTAGGGATTCTGTTAAGATGTAGAACTTGAATATCTCAATTACATTAAAGAGTTAAAAATACAAAATAAGCAAATTAAAACTGGATAAAACTGAGATCACCGAAGTTTGAAATGGATATCGTTGTACACAAAGCAGAAAACCTAGAGACCATAAAGGGAAATAGGAACACATTTAACTGTACATAATTCTTTTTTTTTTTTTTTGTCTTTTTGAGACAGGGTCTCACTCTGCAGTTCAGGCTGGCCTTGAGCTCACTTTTGTAGCCCAGGCTGGTCTCGAACTTGCTGCATCGATTCTCCTGCCTCAGCCTCCCGAGTACTGGGATTACAGGCGTGCGCCGCCACGCCCGGCTTACATAATTCTTAATATATAGCAAAAGCAAAACTCAAGAGAAAAATATTGACTAAAAATAAAACTGTTCTCATATAGGGTATGTCCCATTAATATAAAAGAAACATCTGAAACTCAGACAGATGGAACTAGGTCAATGTTCACAAGTCCTCAGGGAAATGTACATTAAAATAGAAATTTTAAAAATGTATTAAAGTAAAAAGTTTAAATTTCAATACTATACAACACCAAATGCTGGTGAGAAGTAGAGGAAATTATATTCTTGTGTGCTGCTGACAGAAGGAATTATTTCATTTGAAGAAAATTACATAGCAGCATCTATTAAAATTCAAATTATACCTATCCTCCATCCAGCAATCTGGCTTTTGGTTGCTAGGCTAAAAAAATGCAAATACTAATACACAAGCATATCTCTATACTGTAGTTATGCTTAATTCAACATTATTCGTGGTTGGAAAAACTGCAGGAAAATAATATTATTTCCCAAAACTAAAAGAATAGTTGAATAGTTTTATGATACATTATGAAACTTCATAACTTTAAACATTATCTAGAATGAGTTTCATAGTTGGCCAGGTGCCATAGTAAAGACAAAATGTCCTGATTAATATGCATAAAGTTCCACTTTAATTTAAAAATTAATAAGTGTGTAAATCTCCATATAAACATGTATTATGTATGCACCTAACAGAGCAAAACAAAAATGAAAAAATGTGTGCAGCTGATGATGACATTGACAAACAAGCAAATACATATATTTATAATCTCAGTGCTTGAATTTACACTTGCGCAGATTGCACTGTCATAATCATTTTTAAGCTTCTGGAACACATGGCAATCACCTATTATGAATCTGTTTAAAACCATAGGTTAAAAAAATAAAAAAAAATTTTAAAAACCATAGGTTACTATTATTATCTGCATATTTGAAGTAAAATAGATAACTCTCGCACTGACACACTGTCCCATACAGTTAAGAATCAAGCCACATTTATTCTCTAAACCTTACCCAAACTGCCTCATAGAAACTTCTCTACTGCATTCTATAGAAAGATATATCTTCATTCCGAATGAAGAAATAGACACAATAAAGGAGTGCTGCAAGAAATCCTCAAGTTTTCCTAATGTAAAGAACCAACAGCATTTAACCGGAGGAATAGGTTGTTGTGTCAGTCCAGGGGACATATGTCTTAATTAATATGCATGCTGCAATACTCCCACTGTCCATTCCGCTAAAACCACTGCCAACCTCATGAATCCATCCCAGGATTCTTTCCCAGCCATCCTCAGACTCAACCTCAGAGTCCTTCTATGCACACTATTTATCCAGTGAAGTCCTCATCAGAATTGGCAAAGATGCTTCAGTGTGTTCCTGAGGTCCTCTTCCTGAGATTCTACGTTGCATAAGCCTCTGCTTGCATTTGAAAAAGCAACGGCTTGCTGCTCTCTCTGGAATTCGAGATTTTTTTCTCCTTTATCTGAAATCTAAACAGAATCGAACTGTGCTCTTCTCTTACCTGTCGCAAATCGTACACACTTAAGACAATGGAGATGACAGTCAGAATGATGATGGCCACAGAGTACTCTACGTAACCTTGGGATAGCCACAGAGTTAGGGTGAAGGCTTGGAATACGTAGAATGGATTTAAAACCTGCAGGTACAAAAACAGCACTTACACAGACTTCCACAGCAATCTGGTACAATGTACTTACAGAAGGATTTATTCTCATTTTTAACATAAATAACTTTTCATACTGAAGAATTCACTTACTATTCCATTAATTTAAGAGAAATAAAGTGAGGCACATTGAATATAATATGATGGAAACAAAATTATTTTGACTACTTAGAGCCAAGCTTACAAATTGATAATTTGATGTATTTTCACTTTTCAAAAATATTTTATCAAGTGCTGGCCAAATTACTCAGTGGATTAAAGTGCCTGCAAGTGGGTACAGGGGCTGGGGATTTAATCCCTGGGGACTGCCCTGCTGGGCCCGCTCCCAGGGTGAACTGGGATGGCAATTAAGACTGGGTGTGATGACTCACACCTGTAATCCCAGCTCTTGGAAGGCTGTAAACAGGTGAATCACTACGAGTCTGATGTAGTAGGGTGACCCTAAACACCCTGTACACCCTTCCCTAAAATACAAGCGAAAAGAAAATTATCACTATCAAAATGTAACTGCTTATTTTTACTTCTAAACAGATTTATCTGTCATGCAGAAGAAACATGATTCAGTTTCTTTTTAATGTGAACTTTGATTTTTGTTTGTTTTGGTATTTTAGGGAAGGGCCTACAGGTTGTTCAGGGTCTCACTAGTAGATCGGACTTGTACTGATCTGCCTGTTTACAGCCTCCCAAGAGCTGGGATTACAGGCGTGTGCCACCACGGCCAGTCTTGAACTTTAATTTTTGAACAGTTTTATTACATTATTTCATGTAATCCTATGCCACAGATCAAGATCTGAAATAAATACAAAGGGTTGCACTTTTATCCGGGTTACTTCAAAGCCGCCCGCGTATGAGACTGTCTGAGGGTCCTGTGGTTTCTTGCGTGAGGACGATTCTTAGAAGCACTGCTGTGGCCCCTCTGAGGCAGGACAGTCCCAGGCGGAGGGCATTGCTAAGGCCTGAAACTGGCCCACCAGGTGCACACAGTTCTGGTTTCTTAGAGAGATTTTCAATTTTTCATTTTCTACTTTTTTCATCTAGGCCTTGTTGGTCCACATTGATAATGACAGCAGAGAGGACAGTGTGAGAAGCTAGAGGAAGATCTCGTGAGGTCCAGCCCAAATGAAAGTTAGCTGTCTAAAGCAACTGCTTAGGCAAGCTTAGGCAAACTCAGGGACCATGGTTCGATCCCCGGTACCACATACTGTGCAAGCCCCACACCCAGGGCAGGCTGAGACGGCCATAGCATAAATCAATAAAATTTTAAAAGAAAAAAAAAACTTAAAAAAAAAAGTAAGTGAAGGAGCCCTTTGGAATAGAACACAGATTCTTTTGGGAGGCCTGTCGTTTGTTTTTACAAATGAGATTCACTATGAGATAAAACCAGCGATTGTCTTTCTTACGTCCAATTTCTCTAATTCTCTAATATAGTAAACCAAATTCTAGTTTAGCCCCTAAGCCAAATAATGTCTGGTTAACAGATTTTTTTTTGTTTTGTTTTGTTTTTTGGTTTGTTTATTTTTTGGTGGGACCAGGGTTCAAACTCACGACCTTGCACTTGCCAGGCAGGCACTTGTGCCACAGAGCTATCTCCCTGGCCCCTGGTTAATAGATTAATAAGCTATTTTCTTAAGGGTTTCTTATCTCATAGATATATTTTGTACATTTACAAAGCTTTTGTTTTTTAATATTTCTTATTATTTCCATCTAAACTGCTCTTCTTACAAATTGCAAGCCTCGTGTTTTCTTGGCATAAAATTCTCTAATTGTACATTGTGGGTTAATCATAACATGATTTTGTACATTTATGGAAATCCTGTAGAAATTTGGTTAAATTCTTTTTTATATAAAAGAATTAGCACCATCATAATTAATTACCCCCTTATTCAATGTTCTTTAGAAACCAAATATGAATAAGGGCTTTTATAAGTTTTTTTCTATTGAACATGTAATAAGTGGGTGATAGAAAACACTAACATTCCTTTCAAAACAGATAAAATTGACACCTTCTAGGATCTTGAGCATTTTGAAAATGTACTTGAACATGAAGTCGAAGCAGCAGCCTCTTTTGGGTGGCGGAGGGAGCTGCAGCCATGTGGGCGTGGCAATAGGTGTACATAAATCTGCTGTATCTTCTGTTCCATTTTGCTGCAAACTTAAAACTACTCTAGAAAAATGTTCTGGGCCAGCAAGATAGCTCCGCCGACTAAAGCGTCACAGTTTAATCCCTGGCACCACATGCCATGCCCGCCCTGCCCTGAGGGGGGGCTGGGATGGCCGCACAGTCAGGGCATAGTGGTGCATGCCTATAATCCCAGTGCTGGAGAAGCTGAAACCAGGAGGACCATTATGAGCTCGAACTGCATACTGAGACCCTGCAACAACCAAACTCATTAAAAAAAAAAAAAAAAAAAAAAATCTGCTTTTATCCAGGTCACCTTCAAGTGGCATGTTCTTTAAAGCCACACCGACAGTGAGATTGTCATCTGGCTCCTTGAGCAGCAATGATCCTTATAGGCAGTGTTCTTGCTTGCCATGGCTACAGGACTGCCACCCACAAAACGGCATTGGTAAAACCCCACCCTGGGGCCTGGGGAGATAGCTCAGTAGAATAAGCACCTGCCTAGAGAGTGCAGGGTCCTGAGTTCAATCCCCAGTACCACAGAAAAAGGAAACAGGAAGACAGTTAATGTGAAAACCCCACGTTGGCCAACCACGTATGCACAGTTCGGAGTACTTAGCAAGACTTTTGATTTTTCATTCCCTCCATTCTCCACTGGGCTCTAGAGATCTGCTACTGATAATTATAGCAGAGAGGCAAAATGCAAGGGGGTGGAAAAAGGTCACGTAAGGTCCAACCAGAATGAAAAAATTAAAGTTAAAAAATAATAAATAGCTTTACTGGTGGCCCACTGCAATTGCAGAATATTTGACTGTGTATGCATCTGCTTCCTCTTAGTCCAAAGAGAATTTTCTTTTCCTTTCTTCTTTTTTTTTATTTTTTCTTTCTTTTTCTCTTTTTTCTTCTTAGCAACATCAATAGGGAGGTGGGTCATGCCCATACACTGTGCTCTGTAGAACTATTGTGAGGATGAGATGCAATGTGTCAACTTTTAAAAAAAGAAGCGGGAAAAGGAAAAAAAAAAAAGTAATGTTGATTGAATGTGTTAATGTTTAATTGTTTGATCAATCTTATATACCTATATCTATTAATCTAAACTGATCTCATGATGAAAATATGTAATATAATCATTGTTAAATTTATACAATAAAAATATTGAATCATAAAAAAGTAACTTTGTGTGTGCTGTAAACATAGGACATCAGTGGGTTAGGAAAAAATTTAGACTAAAATAATACAACCATGCTCCAAAAGAAAATGACAGATCAGATTGAAAATGGGCAGCACTGCACCGAGGCTAAAACCACCTGCCAGATTCTTTAAAAGGAAAAAAAAAAAAAAAAAAAAAGGAACTAGAAAGGGGAAAAGGGAGAAAAATACAAGTTAATTATATTTTTAATGCCTCTTGGTTCATAGAAGGGAAAGATTTGTGTTGACATCAATTGGAAAATTTTCTGTGCCCCTAAATTGTGCTCCAACTGCTTTAAAAAAACAATATGTGATGTATTAACTATTAAAAAAAAAAAAACCTGCCCAATGGCTCTAACTGAGAGGTAGACAGTTATAGGTAGAAGCTCAATCCCAGAGACTAGAGAGACAATGTGATCCACAAGGGACAGGGGACAGAAACTTTTGGTAATAATCAGAGGCGGCAGTGGGCTCCCGGTCCCAGCATGGAGCTTGGAAAGTTTGCGCCCAGAGATGGCTCAGTACCGAGGGTAGAGCAGGGGTGAGCAGAGCTGTGGTACCACCATGGACTGGCCAGGGCCGGAGCTGGCACAGGGCCCCCATGCGTCCGCTTGGGAGGGCACTACTCCTCCAGTACAGGCCTGGCTCTGAGTCAGGGACCCAGGGGAACCAGGTGGAGGCAAACACAGAACCATCAAAGAGGCCCAGGGACAAAGAGAAGAATGGGGGAGAGAGAGAACACCCCTCTGAAGGTGAGCTTACAGAAATAACATCAAAGCACACAAGCAAGACATTATTTTTAAAAACTACTAACCAAGGAAGACACTCTCAAGAAAAAGGAAATAATAGAACAATGAAAAAAGACCAAAATTGTAGTATTTCAAATCCTCCTAAATCATAGAAGTAATAACATCACTGTCCCCATACTGTGCCCCCTTCCTAATTCCTATGTTTGGAGGCTGGGCCTCTGGGAGGTAATTGAGTTTCTATGGTATCATAAGGGTGGGGTCCCCATGTTGATTCGTGCAAGAGGAGAAAGAGACCAGAGAGGGTGCTCTCTCTCCATCATGAGAGAAAGCAATAAGAGAGTTGGGCCGCGAGGGGAGAAGCCAGGAGGAGCCCTCACCAGGAACTGAATGTGCACACCCTCTGAGGCTGCGTTTTCCAGTTTCCAAAACCATGAGAAATGAAAGTTTTCAACTTAAATCACCCCACTTAGCCCTAGAGCTAAGACATCCTCCTGCGCATTCATCAACCACAAAAAGTGCAGGAAACAAGCCGACGATAAAACAGGAATGCATAGCTCGCCTTACAACTTATCCGTAGGTGCGTGATGACGCCTAGTGCAGTCACAGGGGTTTGGGGAGGCCGGCTTCTGAGGGAGACTGGATTGGGGAGGGGATGTTCATCAGTGCGTTCATTCCCCTGCTGACTTTACAGCTAAATGTTGTGCCGGGAGGCACAGCCTTGTTGGAAGAGGGTGCCCACAGATGCGAGCATGACGTAAGGGGTCTATCTCCCTCTCTCCACCCTTTCTCTCTGCTCCCAGGTTTCTGCACCCCTTGCTCTGCTGTCTTATGCTGAGCCAGCCAACTACCAACTGAAAGCTCCTTGACTCACCGTGAACCAAGAAAACCTCTCCCCCTTTAAGTTGTAGGCACAGGGTTTGGGGATTATTTATTTGCTTATTTATTAGGTACTGGTAATTGAACTCAAGACCTTGCATATGCCAGAAAAGCGCTGTGCCACTGAGCTATATACCCAGCCCTTGGGCAGAGGGGATTTTATCCCATTGAAAAGGAAAATAACTAAAATACTCAAAATGGGAAACAATTTTAAAGTGGATTTGAACTTGGAATAATGGGTTACTATAAAAAGAGCACCCCCTGCAGAAACCTTAATAGACAGGAAGAGTAGGAAAGGCAAGGGAACGCTAACAAAAACGAAGCTGCATTAAAGCAGGTTTCACTCAGGTTCAAGTATTCACGCAGTGCTTGAATTTCCTCTGAGTGCCAGGAAATTAAAAGGAAGGATGTAAACTTGCTTTTCCAAAAGTTAAAAAAGAAGATCCCCGCTGATTACCTGTTTAACCAGCAGCTTCCATATGGGCTGGATTTCAACCTCGATGGCATTGGGCCCACACACCAGTCTCCTGCAGGAGAGCAACCAGCTGTGAGTGCCACACCTACAGCCTGGGCTAGAGCACACCAAGCAGACCACAGCCCCTCTGCTCCTTAGCGACATTGTGGCCTCAACTAAACAAGACATAGTTTTGAACTTTTAGTTATGGATTTTTGAAACCTAAACCAACCAAGACATCTTTAAAATGAAAGGCAGTGCATGGTGAGCAAGTTGGTTTGCTGCTTTAAAAATGTCTTTAGATGCATCTGGTACATGTACTCACTCCCCATGAGGACAGCGAACATTATATGTTACAAATATGTACCCACAAATAATAATAGAAACATGGATTAGGTTAAAACCTGTCTTTGGCACAACTCACAAGGTCAAAATGAAGTTGCAAAGACATTTCGAGTTATTCTTTAATGCAACATGACACAGTTACAAAAATGAGAGACGGATACAAAGATGCTCCCCTAGACATGGTCAGCATGTAGACCGCTCTTGATGCCAACAGCCAAGGCTGTCCTGCCTTAGTACCTCTTAGCACCTAGGACAGGCCCTTAGCAGGCAGACTGAAGCAGCAGGTGCAGCAAAACAGGATACATGGCTGCCACTCCGGAAATGTCACACTACACACAAGGCACCCTCGTCTGTGCATTACAAAAAGAAGTCCTCCCCTTGCACAGCATCTACAGCCCAAGTGTCACTGGATCCTCACGACAGCCCAGAGGAAGTTCCTACATCTGCAGGAGGCAATGGAGACACCTGCTCATCGCGGGCATTTGGCCACGGTTGCACGCATCTACTTTAATTGCAACGGCACAAGTTTTAAGCAGTGTCAGAAAGCACTTAGCCTCTTATATCCATTCATTTCTTCCCTCATTGTATTTTATACTCCAAGGTTTTATATGACCCCTGATCACAAAAAACATTAAAGTTCAGGTAAGTTAAGTAACTGATTCAGGACTTCAGAGCCTGAAGGAGGCAGAGCCAGACTTCCTATCATGGCCTCTCTGATTAATTCTATTCCCCAACTCCAAGTCAGGCCCAGTGAGGAGAATCTGCAGGAGGGCTCTCTGTGTCACCCAGCTATGCCAACGAGCTGAGCCCAGGCTCGTCCACTTTCTGGCTGTGCCTTTGCAACTACAGCTACTGCTTGCAAGAGGTAGAGAGGACTCCTAAATCATATCATGGAAACACTAAAGCTTGGTGGTGTTAAGAGAAGAGGGCCATCAGCTGTGCTGTGGTGTGGCTTCCTGCGTTCCTAAACCTCGCATCTCTCTGATTTCTGGGAATGCAGCTTTCAAAGGGCATAGAGAGCATGGTATGTAAGCCTGGCCACTCTTCTGAACTGTGCTTCCCCAAGACCTGAGGGATAAGAAGATAAAGGCTCCTGGGGGCTGTCTCCTTCCCTCCCTCTGGCTCCCACCTCCAGTTCGCTGCTTTCTCTTCTGATGTCCTCCTGGGTGCTCATGGAACAGCAAGGAGCTGTGCATCAGGGGCAAGCACCCCTTCTTTGTTGCATGCCATGAGGAATCTTTTCCTCTGGTGCTGACAAACATGCTTTTATCCCCCTTGGTAGCATGGCAGTGAGTCAAGTCTAAGTTTGGCCCTGAAGAATCACTGAACCCACTGTGCACATTGCTGCCCAGCTGTCCCTGGAGGGACACTACATCATTGACTTTCTGTTTCTATTTTCAATGAAAAGGGTGAGGGGATACCCAACTTTTAAACTAGATGTCGGTCAGGTAGGTTTTCTGTTCTGCTTTGTTTTTCCATAGGACCCCACTCATTTGAAACAAAAGATACACTTCAAGTGTCTGTGACTGTGTCTAGGAAAGACACACACTGTGATGCTAAGATGAGCTCAGCTCAAGATAAGGCTGGGACATGAGCCCTCCTGGGGCAATTTCCTTGCTCTCTTTCTAGTGCTTTCTGGAAATTTCTTTCCAGAGTCAAATCCACTCTCCTACCAAGAGTAATACAGATCTGCTTACTTATACTTTTGCTACTGAAAGTTATGTGGGCCTATGCATTCTCTCCCTCCCCATACCCGGCTGCTAGGAAGCCCGCACAGAAACCTGCATTCAGCGCTGCAGCTTTGCATTGTGTGTGATCCTTATGTGTCTGTTTCTTTCAGTTTTCAAGTTGCACATTTGTTTTTTTGTTTTTTTGTTTTTTTTAATGCAAGTGAATTCAAATGCAGTTAGGGAATTAGTTAGCTATCACTTAGTCAACCGGTCAATCATGTTTAGATTTTTATTTTAAAATCCTCCAGTGCTCGTTGTATGGAAAGTTATTAGAATATCAATG
This sequence comes from Myocastor coypus, assembly GCA_004027025.1. Lineage (NCBI taxonomy): Eukaryota > Metazoa > Chordata > Mammalia > Rodentia > Myocastoridae > Myocastor > Myocastor coypus. The sequence goes on along the minus strand of PVJA010039186.1, from coordinate 398 downwards.
ATGGTCAGAAAATATCATTTCCAAGCTAAGTCGAAGATATTTGATACTCAGAAAGCCAGTGATGATAAGCTCAAGTACCTATGTTATAGAGTAATAGTATCACAAAGCTTTTCTGCGGGAGGGTTAAGAGTGTAAGTTAACAGACCAAAAATTGGAGGAAAAGAAGGGCTATAAGGATAGCCAATATTTTGGCCCTAGCCCTTCAAGGTCAATAAGGACCCAGGATATAAGAGAACCTGTGCTGTAATATCCTATAACTCAGAGGTGTCCCAAATTTTCTGGTCAAGGAGATTATGGGACCTCAGAGGAAAGGGATGAATGAACTATAGTGCATCTAAGGAGAGTCACCCAGAGAAAAACATTCTCTCAGGCTTTCACAGAAAGCAAAATGGCCAAGC